>CM067369.1:248448613-248756113 GCA_034401795.1 Chaetoderma sp. LZ-2023a | reverse complement strand
CATTATGGAAGAAGTTCCATTTGGTGGAGGTTCCGTTATGATATGGGGGTGCATCTCATTTGATTGTAAGCTGGATCTGTTGACTGTACCTGGAACACTAAATAGACAAAGATATCAAGATTCCATACTGGATAGAGTTGTGGTCACTCATTTTGTAAATCATGCACCTGGAACCCACCCTATATTCATGGATGACAACGCCCGACCACATCGTGCTAGAGCTGTGCATGAATACCTCCGCCAGAATGCCATCGAAACCCTACCATGGCCAGCAAGGAGCCCTGACATGAACCCTATTGAGCATATCTGGGACATTCTGGGAAACATGGTGAGAAGGAGGGATCCTCCTGTGCAGAACCTACAGGAATTAACAGACGCACTCCATCTTGAATGGCAACGAATACCACAATGGCGTATCAGTCGGTTGGTGACCAGCATGAGACGTCGTGTCCAGGCCGTCATCCAGGCACAAGGTGGATATACCCGGTATTAATAATGACAGTCTCAAACTCGTGCACATATGTTAAACTTCGTTTTCAGACACCATTAATGACAATCTAGCCACGTGTGTCAACTGTAGGGCAATAGTTGTCAGTTGTGTCAACGTAACCATATTCAGGCCTCGTTTTCAAGTTCAAACAAAAACATACAGTGTTTCCCCACCATCATAATCAGCATTCCTCTAGTTGCATTATTACCTCTTGCACTAAGATGGATGGGTACATAAATGTTTATGCTATTGCTTTCTTCATAGCACATGAATATACCCTCGCATGTGCGTAAAAATAGGGTGGTGCTTAACTTTTGCACAGGTGTATATATATATATATATATATATAGATATATGTTGAGCAATGAGCCCCGAATATATGTGGCGGGGTAAGTAAGCACAATTTTGGGCCAACTTCTCTGCAGTACTTCTGACATTGCTGTTTCATTGTTATTCAGATTATAAATGCTTATAAAAGGTTCCAGCTGGAATGTCTACATCTACAAAACAATGAATATTTATTCAGACTACCTACCCATTTCTCAATGAGTTAGTACTTAGCGAAATGAACCCTATGTAATTTTGCTATATAATCAAGTTAGTACAATTCTGTTCGACGTAACCGATTTTAAATGTTTTAATGAAACCTATGTAACCTTTTTTCATATTCACATTAAGTAGTTTCTGTTTTATCTACACGATTTCAATGTTTTACTTTGGATTGTTTATGGTGGATTCTGAGGCAGCTCTCAATAGCGCACAACTTCGAAACGGGGCGCAAAAATATTGCTTTACGAATTTGCATCTCGACGACCTGAACGTGGCCATCGTTGCCATTGCGTAATGCCAAACCCTGACTCAGTGATCGAAGCGCCTTATGTGTATATTCAATTTGGGAAGCTATTCATGTATCCTTCTGTTCCGGAAATATTTCCTGAGTTCCTGAATCCGACGCCAACGTTTCCGTGGATTCAATTATCATTGACTCAACCCCACCGAAGTGTGGTTCCAGGGGCGGATTAAAATGCCATCGCAACCTGTGATTTGCTGTGCACTCATGTATCACAGAGTCCATACTACCATCCATGTATGTTGATATAAAAAGTTTCCGCTGCCATGGAAATTGTCTCTTTGAATAACATTACATGCTCTTGAGTCATAAACTGGGTCAAAAATTGCGATGCCTTGATGCAGAATATGATCCGATTAAATTCACATTCGTCAAGGGCCTTTCCTTTTGCAGATTTCACCACACAAAACTATGACACTGTCTGTCGCATGGAGCCATCTAAAACTGTAAGTACCTATCAGAAATTTCAAAAAGTAAGGCGAGTGGATTCTTACAGAACATGTCATCCATGAGATCACTTTGCAATGTCGGACCTGAATGGATAATATCGTTCAGCAAAATGTTATTGCATCTGGCCAGGGCAGCACAGATGATACTAACTTTAGTAGTTTCGTTGTCTGACCTAACAACACTAAAATGAGGTAAGTACCATATTCATGACAGGTTTTCTTCTTGCTGCGTACCATTTCTTGACGTATTGGACAATTGTCTTTGTATATGCATCAGCAACCGTTTATCTTAACCAATAGGCAGCAACATCACGCAGTCAAATTAGTTTCGAAATATTCAACAGCTTACCTCAATAGCCTTCTGGAAATTGATCGTCAGGGCGTCCGGAGATCGATTGATCCCAACCCGAGCGACGTCCTTGTCGAGCTTAGATAGAGATTGGTGGGGCATATCTAAAATCGGAATTGATTAATATTCCCTGGCATAATTGTCTCCTGTAAAATAACTATTTTGACACCAAATCGTGTTCCCATTGCTTCTACTTCTCCCAATTTCTGGAATGTCAATTTAAAGCTGCGATCATCTGCGAAATATCTCTGAAGAAAATGTGTCTAGAAAGATGAAACAATCTTTCCATCTGACTACTATACTCACAGTGCGATCCTCGCAAGTGATTCTCCAGGCTGACCACGAATATCACGATATGATTAGTGTCGACCATGATGCTCGATAGCAATCTGTGTGTCAATTACTAGTTCGTGTGAAAGTTTTGGAAACTCAATTCCTCCCATATGTTCCCAACCACGATTATGTTTACTCTATTCTATGCCCTGTAAATTTCCAGTAATACAAGTTGCAGTAAATGTGCCGATCTTGTCTTTACCTGTCCGTTCACACACTCTAAATCCATTTCTATAGGCATTGTTTTCGAAGGAATCTGTTATTCAATTAAGAACATTGGTGATCACCAACCTTTTTAAAACTCTCCTTGTAATACTAATTCCGCTGCTACATGGTTATTTAGGTAGGTTTTGGTACATGTACCAGCATCATCCAGTTATGCATCCATTTTCAAACTTCTATTACCATTCCGCTGTATGACTGGCAAGGTAAGTAGTGTGAACAAATTCTGAGGTAAATTAAAGTCTGATCATGGTTGCAGTCTGCGCTCTCCAATCTATAGCTTAGCAAAGACTGCCATTGCCATCGACACACAATCACGTAACATGGAAGTTCTGTGAGCGGCTCCAATCAGACATTTGGGTAACTCTCATACCAAATTTCGTTAAATTGTGTTTAACGTTTTCGGAGCATTTACATTTCAATCAATTTATACTTTGACACGTTGGCGTCGCCACTGCTTGTATACGTACATGCGAGCGTGCATACGTGTGTGCGCGTGTGGTTGTGAGGGGTGAGTGGGTGCGTGCGTGGGCGTATGGTTGGGGAGGTGGTAATAGTGGTTTTGGAGAAGTTGAGTTATAATGGATGTTTTTAGTTCGCACCTTGGCCTTATCCTCCCTTCATATTGGCGTCTATCGTTTGCAAGAAATCTATCAGGAAGCCACTTTCCACTGCTATTCACAACTTATCAAGGTATAACAGATAGCTAGTTCGTGGATGTTAACTGGAGTGGAAACCGCTGAGGCAACCGCTGAGCCAATTCCATTGGTCAATAGAGGTCTGACAGTTGCCTCTCCTTCACCGCTGTTCACCACTGCCACATCGGGCGTGTGCTCAATGTCTTCTTCATCATATTCACTGTCACTCACTCACGTCTCAGCTTTCGGAGTAACACACAACTTTGAGGCTAACATCTTCTTAGAGCTGCATCAACCAGATATCTATGGAGGCCCTATCATATGCCGTACCAGTCAACATCTATGTTACTGTGTTGTCAGCATAACAGTTATAGTAGGCGTCGAAGTCCTGCTCGTGCCATGATATATACTGTGGAACCATACAAATGCATCATAATGTGGAAGACACCCAGTCTCAGTACGATTCCATGAATGGCACTGCCCCCTGACTCACTCTCGATGATGGTCAAAGCTTTCCACCACATGGGCTGATTGAATGTGATGATTGACGTGGCATTATAGCGACTTGCATGATCATACATGAATATCAATGTAGATTAGATACATGTAATATCAGTTACGTCATTCTTTGATGGGAAATGAATTGAAGATTGACCCCGGTTGGCAGCTGTATGCGCTGTCCGTTGCTCTCTGGATCACTATGCAGGAGGAGGAGAGTAACGCGTGAAAAGGTAGCGAGCTCTTCCACATGAGACCAATGCTTTACATTCTAACATGCTCCGCCTTGTCCTTAAGTAGCTGGTACCTCAATGAGTCTAATCCACTAGACGAAGATGTTATGTGCTGGATATCCATTTTCCTAGCCTTATGGTTCACGTTATCGGCCATATACAGAATGAATTGATCGGCATGATATTCTGGTATATATGTTCCTTCACCAACTGTGGCACTACGTTCACATTTTCACCACCTTATATGAGCTACAAACGTCAGATTCATGAAAGGTATACACATTTGCACGCAAAGTGGTGAGACATTTGTGTACCCAAACCTATCTACAGGTGAATTACTAGATTCCGAGGTCAACCGCACTACAGAAATGCGATGCTATCTTTTTATCCATGTTATTTCCAACGACGAGTGAAGCGGAAGCTGCAATGATGCGGTAGGAGGGGCAGTGACACTGTGGTAGATGTCATTTCACCTGAATTTGGATACACGATGATTCAATAATTGTACTTTTAACCGATTTGGCTGCAGTTTCAATGAGCCTCATTTTCTCTGCATCCCAATTACTGTTTGGGCTAGATATTAGAATTGTTGGATGATAGTGGATACTGTATCGGTAGATGTAACCGCATTTGACTTGACTTTGATATCAGTGATTGTTATCTTGTCACCAAATTGTTTTTTTGAAATTGTTCGATCATGTTTATAAAATCATATGGTTCATAGTCAGTTGCAGCCATTTGCTCCTCACCATTGCCATTTAAATGGTATGGACATTTTACTACGGTATCTGATATTGTTGAAAAGGTGTTTCAATTCGAACTGTGATATCCTAATCGGCAGGATTGATTGAATATTAATCTAGATATCTATATATTTGCAACATCTACCCATACATTTCAGCTACTGTTCTTATTTGTGGAATTGCCTGGAACAGACACTCAAAAATTAAATTGTTCCAATGCTACGATTTATGGTGATCATTAGCATGTGATTCTATATTATATTTGAAGTAGCTTAGCTACGCAAAGGATACTATTACAATCTGTGTTGGGTATGTCACTCAAAGCCCTGTCGTAATAGGATATGTCTGGTCAAATAACGCCATGCATATCCATATGAGCTCATGCGCCGCCATTTAATCAGATTAATCTGGGCAAACAAGTTATGAATGCACTAATAATAATTGGCCAGTCATGTATTGGTATGTGAAAGTAGGTGCGAGAACGATCCTCGGTAAACGATCGATTGCCGAGTCTCTCTGTTTAAACAATCAAGCCACTTAATTGGAACTACAACTCCGCCAGCACTTAATTTTGATCAGTAATGTGTTATGCAGTTATGTTTGGATACACCAATGAGAATTTATCTTTGCATTACTCATTACTGATGTATGCGATCTTAAAATATTTGTTCAAGGATAAGGCAAGTAATTATATGAAACATTTAGTTTCCATGTAACTAATGCGATGACGACGACGATGACGATGACAACCACGACGACGACTACATTAACCAAAAATAGCCGCACGGCAAATGTAGCGATAACAGGAGTACCAGCAGCACCGACAACGATACACGTGATAGCAACACTATAACAATTGCCTTTTTAGAAAATAATTTAAAAGACCCTGCTCCTGGAAAACTGCATATTCCAATTAGTGCCCATTGCCATAAAACTTTGCTTTAGCTACAACATCATTGTTAAACTGGATACCACCGATTGTAGACGTGTAAAAAGTGTACGCAGCATGGTTACGAGACGCTATATGGTGTATGAAACCAGAGTTTTAAATGTGATGTAGCTCTGATGTCATAGTCGTCAATTTAAGGTAAGTACATAAAGAGCAATATGCAGACCAGGTAAGACATACATGTTTGATTGATTGCATTTATGCGTTCCTTCATTCTCCATCCCGTCCTTTGCTTTTGCGTTAGGTTCGTCTGTATGGTTGTGTTGCTATGCGTATTTCATGGCAGTGAACAATTTCCTTACTGCTACCTATCATTAACACAGCCTTTAATCTTATAGCTCATCTGTCTGGATGTGTCAATAGCAGTATGCATGTTAAGTCACCACTGTCAAATCTGACAGCCCTTCTGTCTGGATGTTACAATAACAGTATGCATGCACAGTCACTGCTGTCATATCTGACAGCTCTTTTGTCTGGATGTGACAATAACAGTATGCATGTGAAGTCACTGCTGTCATATTTGACAGCTCTTCTGTCTGGATGTGACAATAACAGTATGCATGTGAAGTCACCACTGTCAAATCTGACAGCTCGTCTGTCTGGATGTGACAATAACAGTATGCATGTGAAGTCACCACTGTCAAATCTGACAGCTCGTCTGTCTGGATGTGACAATATACAGTATGTATTTGAAGGCTCCATTGTTAACCTGATAGCTCTTCTGTCTGGATGTGACAATAACAGTATGCATGTGAAGGATCTACTAGTCAAATTTGCTCCTCGGTAATGCATCATTGTCTCTTAGAGAAGGTGCACATTTTTAGGCAATTTTATCTAGATCAATCAGCCATTACCGTTGCCAGAGCTGTATGAAACTGTTCGGTTTAAATGTGAAATGAATCGGATCAGTAGCATTGATTGGCAATATTATAGAATCCAGATTCACATACAGGCTATGATACATTTTATTGTATGGGTATTGGGCAATAGCATTCGTTATGTTCAAATTGGAGCCACAGGATCTTTCCAGTTTTAGCTGTGCCCGTCCATCTCTAGATAAGCTCCACCCACGCTTTGACTGTGTTGGGATCGATCGATCACCCGAACACTGTGACTATTAGTTTCCAGAAAAGTATACAGATAAACTGTTAAATGTTTTGAAACCAATTTGACTGGGTGCTGTTGATGCCTATGGCAGCAACAGCGACCAGTCAAATTAGTTTTAAAATATTCAATATTCATTATTAATTACGACGTCATAATCAATTCATGTGGCGTGTAGCATGACGTCACAATCAATGATGACATAAATGACATAGATAATTACATCACTAATGCTTAATTGAAGGCGGACTAAGCTTTGTTGTACGAATCGTATGTCTTTACTATTTACTAACTATTATATTAACTATATTGAAACTAATTTGACTTGGTGCTGTTGCTGCATTTGGCAATAACAGCGCCCAGTCGAATTAGGTCCAAAATGTGCAATAGCTTACCTGTATAGCTTTTTTGGAAATTGATAGTCAGGGCGTTCGGAGATCGAGTAGTGATGGGCGGGACATATCTTAAACTAGAACGGTCCATTGCCTACCGGAGTAGTAATGGAGAATTCGTATAGAGTTTATGTTATTATTTACCGTTTCTGTGTATAGATCATTAGGATTAGTACAGCAGCTTCGGTACATCTAGTCAACCCTTGCTCGATTGCAAGATCTGGTGCCCAAATAAACCATTTCATAGTGGTAGCTCCTCTCCTCTCCTCTCAGGCCAACGCTGACTTCCCGGTACAGAGGACTACAGACATGGTTAGGCACATATCACAGATGTGTGTAAATGACCCGCTTGTATATCTATGATGGTATATAATGGTAAACATACCCACGCACTCTGGGATGGACATTGCACGGCGTACCATGACATAGCCAATAGTAGATCGGCCATTAATTAGTCATGCCAGTGGCAGCATCTCTAAGTTCCAGGCCAGTTTAATTACAGAGAAACTGAGCTTGAATCTCTGATAAATAAGGGTGGCGTCTGCTTGTTTCATGAAGACCACCAAGACTAGTTTCTGGAACAATATCTCGTTTACCGGTTAACTTATTTAAGCCCGCCCCGCAGTGACAGTTAGGACCACACATCTGCACAGTACAGATAGACACACACACATGACGTGGCTATACAGACTATCAGCGGTGAGAAGCAACAGTCAGGTAACTGCATGCGTTACCAGCGGGTTAATTCCCATATTCACTCCGAGGTAATTAAACATGGTTTCCTAACCATGAACACACCGACAAACACCCTTTTCTTCGATAATTCCCTATTAGTGGGGCGGATATGTAACACATTTGAGGTAAGATGTTCCATTCTGGCAGAAAGCATGGAATTTGGCACATAGGTTGTTTAAGGTATGCTGAACATAATTAGATGCGGCGCCACGTGATTCTACCAAGGGAACCCATTCAAAATGGCGGATTCAAAATGGCCGCCTTCCCAGCGGAAAATCGGCATTACTCAAGTTCTAGATGGAATAGAGGGCTGGAATTGATGTCAAATTAAGGGTTTCCTGGGTCACTGGTTATGAGTTTACCCATTACAATACTCTAAATAGATAAACATGCTGAAAAATATATTATTACTATTATTATTATTATTATTATTATTATTATTATTATTATATCAGGAGAATGCATAGCTGCATAGCATTCACGCATACACGTATTGTGCTCTGCTTATAGACAGAGACAATAGCCTATTATATTCTCGCATTCAAGTCAATATGTCAAAGAAAGTGAAATTGACATCTGATCCCACAGTGGATTTAGCTCACACGAACTGGTCCCTGTGTATTATTTGCCAACAGTCCACAACGGAGCATCTCATAGATCCATGTAGTAACACAAATCGTGACAATGTGATTACAGGTTATATGTCATTAGCTGATAACCTTGATAGGCTACAGCAGCTCCATGCCCTTCCACCATACCTGGATCTGTGTAGGTTGAATGATGGATCTGGAATTGCGGAGACGCTCATAGAAAACTGTGCTAGGTGGCACAAATCTTGTTGGCATCTCTGTAGCCGGACTCGGGTTGATCGCGCAGTGAAAAGAAATGCGAAATTAGAAGCCAGCGAGGATCTCAGGTCACCAGTTAAATCTAGATTGAGGTCTAATTTCACTATGACAAGTATAAATGACCCCACTCAACCACTGTGCTTTTTCTGTGACCAACCGATAGAGCATAACATTCTTAGAGCCGCAACAGCAAAATTTGACCAAAACATACGCAAAATGGTGACAGAACTGAGAGATGCAAAACTTCTTGCTAAAATGTCATCTGGAGACATGACAGCATTGGATGCTATTTACCACAAGACATGTTTGACAAAACTATACACACGACATCGATCTCTTTCGAGAAGTGAATCTGATATTGCTGACGATATGAAACCTGACTCTGTTGCTCTTGCAGAGCTAATATCATACATGGAAGATCGTCAAGCCTCTGAGCATCCTATTGGCAGCATATTTAAGCTTTCTGATTTAACACAATTATACACTCGCCGTCTTGAACAACTTGGTGGTGCTATGCCAAGTAGGATTAACTCTACCAGGTTTAAGGAAAAGATCTTGTCGAAAATGCCAAATGTGGAGTCACACAAGAGTAACTATGAAGTGATTCTCTCATTCAAGAAAGACATAGGCGGTGCTCTATTACTAGCCAGCAAAATGATTCTGATAGTGAAGCAATTGCGTTGATGAGGGCAGCTCAAATAGCCCGCAAAGAGATTTTTCAGATTAAGTATGATTGCAAGGGTTCACTTGATGCTGACCAGTATGACAACTTACATCAATCACTTGTTACTTTAGTTCAGATGATACTTGGCGGTACCAACATTCATGATCAAAATGAGAATTTCCAAACTATCAAGGGGGAAGTGTCGTCATTGACCCAGCTACTCATCTTTAATGCCATTAAAAGAGCGCAGGGCATTCGTCGCAGATCAACTATCTCTATCATCAAAATTGGTATATGACTCAATCCAAAAGAACAATTTGGCTTTGTTCAAATCAAAACAGAGGAACAGCACCAGAACCAACAGGAAGCTTGTTGCAATGAAGAGATATGTACAGTTATTCTCTTGGCTGCCCATTTCCTGCCAATCCAGAGACTGAGACCTTGATTCATTCTTTGAGCATGAGAATCATCCATGTCCCCCCCCCCATCACTTGCTGAGAGCAACGCAATGCGCCTAGGCGGCAAATCAGATCTGATGGGATGTTTGGAAGCATTAGTAGCTCGTGCAGCTGATTGTCCAGAGGATGAAGTGAAGATCGTTGACGGAGCAGCTATGATGCATAATCTAGATCCCAAGAAATCAAATGTAGTTGTGAACACATTTGGAGATTTTGCAGAGCACGTCTTCCTCCCACACATTGATAGACAACTACAGACGGTTAACAGATTGGATGCTGTATGGGACGTGTATAAGGCGGGAAGCTTCGAGACACACGCTAAAGAATTACGGGGACAGGTGAAGCTCTTCGTGTTGCATCCAGTACAATGCTCCCTCAAAATTGGAAAACCTTCCTACGAGTTGATGTAAACAAAACAGGCTTCTTCACCTTTCTCGCACATACATTGGAGTCATTCGAGCTACCAGAAGTAAAGATAATCCTCATAACATGTGAGGAAAACGTGCTGATGAGGTCAGAGCATGACGTCTCACAACTCGCGCCATGCATGAAAGATGAAGCAGATGGTAGAATGTTGCTCCACGCCTTTCATGCTTATCACCAAGGTTATCGAACAATAATGATTGATGCTACAGATACAGACGTCGTAGTCCTAGCCATACGGACAGCAAACTTTCTTCATGGGTGTGATCTCTGGGTCGCATTTGGCCAAGCGAAGACCTTCCGCTATGTATCAACTCATGCCATTGCAACAGCGTTGGGTGCAGAAGCGTCACAAGGACCGCTATTTATGCATGCTTTCTCTGGGTGTGACACTGTGTCTGCATTTTGTGGGATTGGCAAGAAGACAGCATGGGAAGTTTGGAGGACTTCAGATCTATTCAAGTCACTGTTTAGGAGACTGTCTGATGCCCCGGCGGCTCTGTGTGACAATGACATGGACACGCTGGAGAGGTTTGTCGTACTACTGTACATACGCACATCACCATTGGCAAAGGTTAATGAGGCACGAAAACGGCTTTTCGCTTTTGGCAACAGGCAGCTAGAAAACATTCCTCAGACCAGTGCAGCTCTGCTGCAACACACCAAACGTGCTGCGTTCCAGGCATGTCATCTTTTGGGCCAATCACTCCACGCAAATGCAAAAACGCCATCGCCAGCTGACTGGGGTTGGGTCAGATATGGAGACACTTGGTCACCGCAATGGAGTTTGCTTGCAGACGTATCTAAGGCATGCCGGGAACTCGTGAAATGTGCTTGCAAAAGTAATTGCACTGGCAGATGCAAATACTATAAATCCAACTTACCTTGTACACAGGTGTACACAGTTGTGCTCATGCGGTGCACAGTGTGTGTGACGTCTGTGAATCATGATTCAACAATCAACAGCATCATGTATAGCCTTGCATACTCTAATAGGATAATTGAACGTATCCATAACGACCATTACTTGGTTCGATAATAAGAATTCAAGTAATTTAAACTATTTCTAGATGCTATTTTGCTTTTGTTCTCAAGAGATGGATCTTTTAGATAACACATCTTAAAGAGCCACCGTCTTTTGACATCAAACACAGGTGGTCGCTGTGGAAGGATTGATATTTACATATTAGAGTATTGTAGTGAGTAGAATTATAACGATTGACCCATGAAACCCATAATTTGACAGTAATCCATCTCTCTACTCCGTCTAGAGCTTGAGTAATGCGAATTTTCCGCTGGGAAGGCGGCCATTTTGAATCCGCCATTTTGAATGGGTTCCCCTGGTAGAACTACGTACGTGGCACCGCATCTAATTATGATCAGGATACCGTAAACCACCTATATGCCAAATTTGATGCTTTCTGCCAGAATGGAACATCTCTTTCACATATCTGCCCTACTATATAGGCATGAAACACCCTGACATTTCTTATGGGTTTAATTAAGCGAGTTATGACGTGTCTACACCGTATCTTACCATTCACGACGGGGTTACGTGCATCGCTTGAGACACAAATTTCCTTCTCTTTAACATACTCATTGGAATTACTTTAAGCATTTCAAGCATAGGCTATCACAATTACCATCCACTTGAGTATGGCAAAAATGTCCGCGTATACGACGCATACGGCATTAAGTCAAGCGAACTTGGTTACGCGCAAATTCTGCTATCAAACCCTCGTACAAGAACTAACACAGCTGTTGCACTAGCATCCGGTGTGAACGTGAAAGCGAAGCTCAAGAGAACTTGATTGCTGACTTTCTATGTTTAAAGTTACTGTGTCACACCAAGTAGTCTTAAATGAAGAATAATAACAAACTTACAATATTCCAGGCGTACGTAGCGTATTTTTATGTAATTTAATGGAATATGAAATGATTTTCCATGTTGAGCGCCCTATCATTGAAATTGATTTGTGCTCAAAAACTCGTCCCTATATATTTTCCTTCTACTCGCGTGTTTTAGCGTGTTCGGATGTATCAACTTCTTGATGACAGTAGGATATTGAATAATATGAAGATATTTGCGCGCTAGAATAAGAACATTCTAAAATATTTATTCTATTGGAACAGGAAAACAATCCCATCAAGGGGCGTTCGCCCCAGTGCCAATTCGCCACGTTGTGGCGTTGTTATTATGGTACAATTATAAAACGCTGGCGGCTTATTTTAAAGTCCAGGTGATTGCAGCTGATACTGTACACACATACGCCCGTTCCATAGCCCTATTCTATGCATTGGGCATAAGAAAATGTAGGATACAGGTCGTCTATTCACGTTTTGCATGTCGGATACGCATATATGAGTCGTACAGATTCATTCGTCGCTAAGACAGTCATCCACACAGTCAGTTGGTCAATCGGTGGGTGGGTGGTTCAGTTTGTTAGCGTGTCTGTCCATCCATCACTCATGCAGTCATCCGACTTGCCACTCCTGCAGTCTGTCACTCATGCAGTCCGTCAGTCTGTCACTCATGCAATTATCCGATCTTTCACTCATACAGCCTTTCACTCATGCAGTCAACTGATCCGTCACTCATGCAGTCATCTGATCTGTCACTCACGCTGTCATCCGATCTGCCACTCACGCAGTCATCTGATCTGTCAGTCACGCAGTTATCCGATCTGTCACTCATTCAGTTGGTCGGTTGATCATTCGATCGGTCGGTCAGTGGGTTGGTCAGGCGGTGGGTCGGTGGTTTGGTCCGCTAGTCTGTCACTCATGCAGTCATCTGATCTGTCAATAATACAGTCCATCAGTTTGTCACTCATGCAGTCATCCGATCTGTCACTCATGCAGTTATCCGATCTGTCACGGTTGGTTGGTCATTCCGTCGGTCGTTCGGTCTTCGGGTTGGGTAATCAGTGGGTGGGTGGTTTGGTCCAACAGGCTGTCACTCATGCAGTCAACTGATCTGTCACTCATGCAGTCCAGCAGTCTGTTGTTCATGCAGTCATCCGATCTGTTACTCATACAGCGCTCTGATCAGTCACTCATGCAGTCCGGCAGTCGATCATTCACGCCATCATCCAATTTGTCACTCATGCAGTCGGTCACTTATACAGTTAGGCGGTGGGTCGGTCTGTCATTCGTGTGGTTGATTGGTCTGTCTGCTTTTTATGCATACAGCCATCCGGTCTGTGACTCATGCAGTCATCCGATCTGTCACTCATGCAATCATGAGATATGTCACACATGCATTTCAACAGTCTGTCACTGATGCAGTTCTCCGATCTCTCAGTCTAGACTGGCAACCTCTATTCCTCATGCAGTCAGCCGATCTGTCACTCATGCAGTCCATCAGTCTGTCACTCATGCAGTCATCCGATCTGTCACACATGCAGCCATCTGGTCTGTCACACATACAGTCGGCTGGGTGGGCAGGCGGTCATGTGGTCGCTTAGGCGGTCGGTCAGTTGGTTGGCCAGTCTGTGGGCGGGTGGTTTGGTTTGTCAGCATATCTATCAGTCCGTCAGTCATTTAGTACTATGATTAGTCAATCATGCAGTCCGGCAGTTGGCCAATCATGCAGTCATCCCATTTGTCACTCATGCAGTCAGTTACTCATACAGTTGGGCGGTGGGGCGGTCTGCCGCTCGTGTTGTCAGTTGGTCGGTCAGTCTTTCACGCATGCAGTCATCCAGTCTGTGACTCGTGCGGTCATCCGATCTGTCACTGATGCAGTCATTCTATCCGTCACTCATGCCGTTCATCAGGTTGTCACTCATGCAGTCATCTTATCTGTCACTCATGCAGTCATCAGTCAGTCACTGATGCGGTCCGTCAGTCTGTCACTCATGGAATCCTCCCATCTGTCACTCATGCAGTCGGCCAGTTTGTCACCCATGCCGTCATCCATTCTGTCACTCCTACAGTCTAGACTGGCAATGTCTACTCCTCATGCAGTCATCCGATCTGTCACTCGTGCTGTTGGTCGTTCAGTCGATCGACCGGTCATCATGTCTGTCAGTCCGTCATTCAACCGATCTGTCACGCATGCAGTTAGTCAGTCACCTGCTCTGTCACTCATGCAGTCGGTCGGTCAGTCGTTTGTCGGTCATTCCGTCGGTTGGTCGGCCTGGCAACCTGTCCATAAGTCCGGCACGCACGCAGTCATCAGGTCTGTCACTCGTGCAGTCTCTCATTCCATCACAAATACAGTCAGTAATCTGCAGTGGCGGATTCAAGGGGGTGAGGGGAGGGCCGGACCCGGCGTACGCCCCCACCCCCACCCCTCATATTGTCCAAGCCTATTATTATTTTTGGTAATTCAGAATGCAGGAGATGTCTTCTCGGACCCCCGGCTGGTTCATCCGATCTGCCACTCCTGTAGCCGGTTGGCCTGCCCGTCAGTCTATCTCTCATTCAGCTAGCCGAGCTGTCACTCATGCAGTCTGTCAGTCCGTCACTCATACCGTTGGTCATCTGATCTGCCACTCATGCAGTTAGTCTTTCAGTCTGTCAGCCTATCTGTCAGTCCATCTTTCATGCTGTCATTCGATCTATCACTCATGCATCCCATCAGTCCATCACTCATGCAGTCGGACATCCGAGCTGTGACTCATTCAGTCAGTCGATCATCCTATCTGTCACTCATGCTGTCGGTCGGAAATTTTAGTCTAAGATGAGTTCAGGAAAAATCAGGATATGATTGCTTTTTCATAATGAAAGTCCAATAACGAAAATACCACAACACTTATGAATGAACGTGGGTTGCGCTGCCCGTTTTCGTAATAACGACAATAGTTTGCAAACTATTGTGAACGCGTTACGAAAACTGATAACGCAAGCCACCTTCACTTATACCCGGTGGGCGTTACCAGTATTTTTGGCCAGTTTACAGCTAATTCACCTATTTTAGTCTAGCCTATCATTTAATTTAGCCGTTAATAGTATGTACTGATGGTGTATCCATCTAATAACAATAGCGGATTGACACCAGTTGAAAACGAAAGCGAAACAAAAAAATATGTCACGTGATAAGAGGGATTTCCCTGCATGAATATTTATACGATGCCCACTGAATACAATATAAACTAAAAGGATAAGATCAGTAATGGTTGTAAAAATGCGCTATTTGACCATCGTGATAACGGTGGCATCATATCGTTTTATTGGCGGTATTGTGCAAATATGAACTTCTCCTGACACACTGAGATGATGTATATAGCCTAGAGACTGATTTGCAATAATGAAATACTGTGACATAGCAGCTTTAAACAATCAGGCCCCATGTTCCCGAAGCTCTCATTATGTTAGCGATATCGTTAGACGGGTCATGTTCCAGAAGCTCTCGTTATGTTAGCGATATCGTTACACCAACATAAAGCAATTCGTGTAACGATATCGCTAGCTAACGATAGCTTCGGGAACAGGTCCGTGCATTAGACCTGAAAAGTTCGCCGCTCAGTTGTCCATGTACTTTGCTAAGTCAGGTTTACATATCATACATCTACATGAAAGATAGACCAGATATTCTCATTGTGCTATATTATGATATGGGAGACATAATAAGCTAAATGTTTTATATTCATGGGACACGTAGCCTGTAGCTGTCTAAACAGGAAGTAGAATAGCAACAACATGAACAACAACAACAACAACAACAACAACAGCAACAGCAACAGCAACAGCAACAGCAACAACAACTACTACTACTACTACTACTACTACTACTACTACTACAACAGCAACAGCAACAGCAACAGCAACAGCAACAGCAACAGCAACAACAACAGCAGCAACAACAACAATAACAACAACAACAACTAACATAGGCTATGCCTCTAGTGAACTGTACAGTAATGTATATTGTAAACATCGTTAACTCACATAAATGCCGATTCAATTCAATCCAATGAAAAAAGCAGAAGCAACAGCAGCAGTGACGACGACGACGGCCGCAGCGGCGACGACGACGATAAAACAACAACAACAACAACAACAACAACAACAACAACAACACCAACAACAGCAGCACCAGCAGCAGCAGCAGCAGCAACAACAGCAACAACAACAACAACAACAACAACAACAGCAGCAGCAGCAACAATAACAACAATAACAATAACAATAACAACAACAACACTAACAACAACAACAACAACAACAACAACAACAACAACAACAACAGCAACAAGACACCAACAAGAACAGCACAACAACAAAACAACAACAAGCAACTGTTGCAGCTCGGACGGCCAGGAAGACGATATCGGTAATAATGACATGATGGCTACCATCCAATTTCGGGATTATTGTAATCATGCACCTCGGGCAATTGGACTGCTTGTATTTTTCAGTTCATCATCGTCATCGGCAGTCATGTAAACAGTCAGGCATTTAGAGCTAGCCATCATGTACAACTCTAACCTTATATTCACCATGTTACAGTGGATGATGTTACAACAAGCTGCAAGCCAAGGTAAGACGTACACGTTGGATTCATATCTTATTTCAGTTCGTTCGTTTATTTGTTTGTGCGTTCATTCATTTGTTCATGCATTCATTCCTCCATTCATTTGTTCGTTCTTTCATTCGTTTCTTTGATCGTTCCTTCGTTTGTTCGTTCATTCTTACATTCGTTCGTTCGTTCGTTCGTTCATTCATACGTTTGCTCGTTCGTTCGTTCATTCTTTCCTTTGTTCATTCGTTCGTTCATTCGTTTGTTCGTTAGTTAGTTCGAGTGATCGTTCGTTCGTTCGTCCGTCCGTCCGTTCGTTCTTTTGTTCACCCGTTCGTTCGTTTGTTCGTCCGTCCATCCGTCCGTCTGTTCATCCATCCGTTCGTTCATTCATTTGTTCATGTGTTCATTCGATCATTTGTTCATTTGTTCATTCGTTCATTGGTTTGTTCGTTCCTTCATTCATTTGTTCGTTCGTATGCTCTTTCATTTGTTTCATGATTCATTTATTCATGCATTTGTTCATTCGATCGTTTGTTCATCCATTCAGTCAGCCCATCGGTCCGTTGGTCGATTGTTCTGTCGCTCGGTCGGTCAGTCGGTCAGTCGGTTGTTCAATTGACGATTTCTGATACGGTTGATGCGCTTATATGCTTAATTGTTCGACAATTATTCAACTAATTGCATTGTATCTATCTTTTGGTGTTATATCTCCCAATATGTATTACCATGTAATGTAAATCAATTCCATATACATCTCTCTTAGATGACATTCACTTACTACGCTTACGCATCGGCAATACATAGCTTAGCATTACACACGTGCGCAGGCCTACCTAAAATTGCTTGCTCAGAATTAACAAAATTAATCTGATTCCATACCTTATTAATAAACGTAAATTTTAATTTCAGATGTATATGTGACACCTGTAGGGATTGAACTGAAAGCAGAGCAAATCCAGGTTGGATCGAATCACTGGAATATATCTAAAACAAAACAAGGTAAACATATCAATATTGTAAACATTTGGATGTTCAGTTATTATTAGTATCTGGCTCAGGGACGAACTTAGAACTCAGGGCACCCTATGCAACGTTTCCGAAATTCTTACATTAGGTTTTGCCGTAATGATGATGATGGACACCTTAGATCAGATGGCTACGGAATTTGGCCACATCAGTCTTATTCCATCAAGTTAAGAATCCGACATATTTCAAACACAAAATGAAAAGGATACTGTTGAATATTTTGAACATAATTTGATTGGACGACATTGCTGCCTAGGGCATCTATGCATGTAACTTGAATTTATGAAGTAAATAAAATGAAATAAAACCGGAACCTGTACAGACTGTTATCTATATCGGCTCACTATGTGCAAGAATCACCAGCTTTAGTACACATCTTCATATTGTGACAGTGTGTGATTGCATTGTGGTTAAGGTCAATGGAGCAACGATCTAAGCCATGGGTCACTAAGTGCAAGAATCACCAGCTTTAGTACACACCTTCATATTGTGACAGTGTATGATTGCTTTGAGTTTAAAGTCAGTGGAGCAATTATCTTAGTCATGGGTCACTAAGTGCAAGAATCATCAGCTTTATTACACACCTTCATATTGTCACAGTGTATGATTGCTTTGAGTGTAAGGTCAACGGAGCAACTATCTAAGTCATGGGTCAGTAAGCGATATGCCAAGACAGCGCGTAAAGAAGTGAGTCAGCATCTCCCTCGAGCGCATTCTCGTTATAATAATAATAATAATAATTATTATTATTATTATTATTATTATTATTATTCATCATTATTATTATTATTATTATTATTATTATTATTATTATTATTATTCATCATTATTATTATTATTATTATTATTATTAGTATTATTATTATTATTATTATTATTAATATTATTATTATTATTAAAGGTAACTCTTCTTACTTTGAGATTTATCTCGTGGCTGGTATGATTGAGGATTGCAAGAAGGAGCGGGTGGAATTTGTGACGGAGACCGGATATGCTACCGCTCTGTGTGCACCCGCATATCACTATAATCAGCCTTTCTATCTGCATTCGGATTACGTGACACTTGTTTATTATACCAGAGAAAAGATGCAATCATATAGATTCAATGATGTTTTGGCGATATTCACGGAAATCAGTAAGTGTAGTGTCCTATGTGTGTGTAATTTATAACATACTTGCGGCAATCTTCAGACTACCAAATTCACACATTAGTGCGTACTAACGCATAAGTGCGTAGTTCTGCGTTTACGCACGCGAACACACATCCTACACACAACTCTACACAAAGACACACGTGCACACGTACGCGAGCAAACGCACGCACGCGCGCACACACAGGCGCGTGAGTGCGCGCGCACACACAAACACACAAACGCACACATGCACGCACACACGTGCGCACGCACACACGCACACACGCACTCGCGCACACACGCGCACACATACGCACGCACACATGCACGCACGCACGCACGCACGCACACACGCTCGCACGCACGCACGCACGCACGCACGCACGCACGCACGCACGCACGCACGCACGAACGCACGCACGCACGCACGCACGCACGCACGCACGCACGCACGCACGCACGCACACGCACGCACGCACGCACGCACGCACACACACACACACGCACACGGACGCGAGCAAACGCACTCACGCGCGCGCGCACACACACATGCACGTACGCTCGCGCGCACGGACGCCCGCACGCACACATGCACACACGCACACATACGCACGCACACACACACGCACGCACGCACACACACACACACACACGTACACGCATGCACGCGCGCACGTGCGCACGCACACACGCACTCGCGCAAACACGCGCACACACGCACGCACACGTGACGCACGCACGCACGCACGCACGCACGTACGTACGCACGCACGTACGCACGCACGCACGCACACAAACACACACACACGCACACGGACGCGAGAAAACGCACTTACGCGCGCGCGCACACACACATGCACGTACGCTCGCGCGCACGGACGTCCGCACGCACACATGCACACACGCACACACACGCACGCACGCACGCACACACAAACACACACACACACACGCACATGCACACGCACGCACACACACACACACACACACACACACACACACACACAGACACACACACACACAACACACACACACACACACACACAAACACACACACACACACACGTACACGCACGCACGCACGCACACATGCACGCGCGCACACGCACGCACGTACACGCACGCACATGTATGCACGCACGTACGTACGTATGCACGCACGCACACGCGCACACATACACCGACATACACGCACATATGCACGGACACACGGACGCATGCACGCACGCACGCACGCACGCACGCACGCACGCACGCACGCACGCACGCACGCACGCACGCACGCACGCACGCACGCACGCACGCACGCATGCACACATACACGCATGCACGCACGCAATCACGCAAGCACGCATGCACGCATGCACGCACGCATGCACGCACGCACTCACGCACGCACGTACGCACGCACACATACATACACACATACACACATGCATACTTAACACTCACTCACACAGCTGTTACATCATTTCGTAGATTAATGCTTGTATCATTTCTTTCTAAGGTGGATGCCCACGAATTCTGGGATGGCGCAGTGGGGACTTTACGTCATCTGAGATTCTTGCCTTCCATTTTTTGTTGGATAAGTACACCGTGTTCCTGGACGATTCACTGAGGTAGGCTTGGGTGACTATTGCTTTAGGAGGTCATCAGTGATTTCTAACAAAATATCCAAATTTCTCGATATATTAATATTCCGTGTCTCAGCATATAACATGGAGAATCGTGCTGCCAACGCTGTGATAGTAGCTCAGTACACACATTATTTCTCGATTACGCAACAGTAATTTTGCTTTCAAGTATAATCTTTGCTTCCAAGATATAAAAACACTGACTAAATATTGAGTGAAATTCCGTATATATTTACCGATCTTGAAAGATCAAAACACTAAATATGCCTGCCATACAATGGAGTATAAACTCTTACTGCTCCTATTGAATCACTGACCCAGACATCATGCATATTTGGGCCAACATTGTTAATTGGTTGGCAGTATCGCTGTTAGCTATCGCACGTTGAGCCATTATTTGTAAAACAGTTTGCAGTTCGATCATAATTTTCTTTTCGGCCCTTTATCAACGTTGGATCAACGTTGACACAACAAAGGCAAAATTACACTTGGTTCTACCAAACGATACCCTCGCACCTTAAAGCCAACACACATATAAAACTTGTCAAATGTTGGTCATATAGTGTGCAACCAATCTTGACATAGCACTAGTAGAGTTATGCTAGTTGGGCCAACATAGTATCCGCAACGTGCAATTGCATACATACAATGTTGGCGCAACAAAGACACAATTATTGTTGGGTTGCAGATTTTGAACCAACGTAGGAACATACCTTGTAGCTAACGTACACACACACATTTCTACTTGCTTGTTACATAGCATCTTGCCAATGCTGACAAAACGGTGGTAAAATAACAGTTGGTTACTGCTGTTGGCCCAACACAGGCTCAACATCATAGCGCCATACAGCATTTTATAAAAAACATGCAGATTTTCTGGCAATTTTTTGGACTACAATTTGATGTCTAATATAATAAAAACAAGAACACATGTTGATAATTATGAGCCACTGTAACTGCTCGTTGTGATAAATGGGCATGTGTCAAATGAGGTAAGTCAACGACTCGATAGCACATTATTGAATAGTTTATATTACATCCATATTTAATCGATTTTAAAGAGGAGGGGTCAAAGATCAATACGTATCCCCACATCTAAATGCAGCTATGCGATCTAAATATTTATATTATACCAATGTCACTTGTGGAATACCATCTTAAAAATGACAATCTACTATGAGGAAACTAAATCTCTTCTAAAATTTTAACGTCGAACATGAGATATATCAAAGCCGTTCGTAGTTCGCTTCTCGGCCATTTGGCTAATAACTTAGTGATTTCTGTCATCGTTTTTTCCCTAGCAAATGGATTGTGATCTTTATGCTTAAGCTTGTGATTTGATTGTGAAAACCGGTTTGAACCTAGCATTTCAGGAATGAAACACGTGAGTTGATGATTAAAGCTGGGGTGAGGATTGATTGCAGAGCGTAAGCATCACATCTCGCCGTTTTAGTAGAGATGATGCGTCTGAAGATTTCTCTGATAAACAATACAGTACAGAGGAGAAAGGAACACTCACAATAAAGTACAATAGTTGGGAACGGAATACGACTGGTCCCCATGTTTAATTATGAAGGCATTGGTCGAAGGCAGTGAACTCGAAAATGTTTAATTTGACATTTACGCACTGAGCTGTGAGCCACTCTGGCTGCTTCCACATGGCACTGCGCATTGCGAGCTTGCCAAAGAGATAACCAATAGAGTTATATCTGAGATAATAAGAAAGTGTGCTCTAGAACTATTGATACACAATGGGAAGAGAATAGCAGCATTTATACAGAGGCTTCCGAAATAACAGAAATGCAGGTGAATGTAGAGTAAGCATAGTCGCAGGAATCGAGGAACACACGCATATATAGCGAGTTACTCGATATCACTTATCTGCGATCCGGTTGGATATGTATCCATCCCATGGCGTTCTTGATAGCTATCATTTCAGCAATTTATGTTGAAATCTGTTTAGGGAGTTTATATATATATCGCAGATATGTTATATCGAGTAACTCGCTGTGCTCAGAAGCAAAGCTAATGGCAAGACAGTCGACATAGAGTGGTTACAAAGTCACGTGGGAGCAAGATGCTGCAAAATGCTAGGCTAGATGGGCTAAACATCCAACATGACCTATTTCTCTCTGAAATGATTACTCATGTAAAATACCATAAACAAAAAATAGCAAATATACAGGGACTTACACACTAAGAGCAGATTTCTATCCATGATTATTCCTAAAATTACTAGAAAGTATCGACATCACTTGGACAGTCGCATACGCGAAGTGACTTTGAGATTCATCGGAGTCGGATGCATATATTGTGAGGCTAGCACATGGTTGGCACTGTGATATACGCAAACAACGGAAACAACAGACCATTTTTCCTACATTGTCCCGACTATGAAAGTAACAACATATAGCTTAAAGGATAACTAACCCCATCTCTCGATAGCTATTCAGGTGATCTAATATGCCACTCATAAACTATGCAGGTAATCATAATCTTTTTATCATGCCGCTAAAGAAAGATTTTGAGCATTTAGTAGCTAAACGTTGGTACATTTCTAAAGCCTATGATGCCTTTCATGATTTACATTTTAACCAATCAGAAAAATCCTAGCGTACCCGCCTCGTTATATTCGCTCGGTGATAGAGACGCGAGCTATAGTTTGACAATTTCGTATAAAAGCACTCATACAGGTAAACTGTTGAATATTTTGAAACTAATTTGACTGGAAGTTGTTGCTGCCATAGGCAGCAACAACTTCCAGACAAATTAGTTTCAAAATATTCAATGGGATAAGTATTACATACTAAAGAATGTAATGCATTGCCACTTGCTTGAGGAGACAAAATGGTGGCGATCACTGTTCAAAATTTACGCGATATTACAAAGCAGATAATTGTGATACAGATAAGGGAACGTGACAGGATATGAATGATATGGAGTCTATAAAACACAATCTATCGGTACAATACAAGATTTGAGATAAGATTAGCATCGCTTTAATGAGATTATCATAAATTTAGATTTGTAACGCACATCACCTTCCGACCTATTGAAAGGGCCGAGTTGTAAATTATGCCAGAACAGTCTGAACAATATCCCTTTTTCAAGCCTATTACATCAATAACTTGTCATACACGCATGTTACTGTTAACAGCAGAGCTCAATGTCATTCCATTAACATCGTAGTACGATCACCCTTATTCAATGGATGGTATTATAATTATTAATTATGGATAATGCTATGCACAGTGTTTCATCAGATTTCACGCATATTTGTGATTCTCTGGCCCTGATGGAGGGAATGGACGTGGCACAGATCGGGTGATCAGTCCGATCTATCCTAAATCCGCAATCTGTTAGACTATACCCCAATATAGGGAATGTAGAATAACAGCAATGTTTGGTGGCTACTCCAATTCCTTCTAAAATAGTAGGGCTAGGTGGCTGCGTTCACCACTCGTAGAGTAATCTAATCCTTGCCATGTGCGTCAGTGTATGTTTTCCTTATTCATTCCCTAAAGATCAATGTCAGTACAGAAACAAAGATTCATATAGGCAGTTTTATTTAGCATAGGTTTAAGCAACCGTTTTACTTAGTAAAGATTTAACCATTTCCTGGCTTAGCCAGCCAAGCCTAGCCTTGGCGGTAAGCTCAAGGAAGGGCCATGTGCAGGTCAAGAGAAGACTATTTTTGAAATCTTACCAGAGGAATGGACTGGCTCGATAATTGTGCCACTCATTTCAGTGGTAAATTTTCAAGAATAGTGTTTTGCCTGCAAATGGACATTCAGTAAGCATATATTTCGATTTTCTTAAATATTTAGATATTAAAGGGATACAGATTCATTTCAAATGTGTGCAATAATGTCTTAAGCATTCATTTTTGCGGCATTTATAAGGAACATCATACACGTTTATTCCAACAGCTTTCGACACAGTTACACACACAATTTAGCCGCAATTACAAGCGAATGTTCACAAGAAAGGTTTTAAGCAATCAGTTAAGCGAGTGTCATTAGGAAAAGATTAAGCAGTCATGAAAGCAGTGATATTGAAAACAAATTTGAACATTCAATTTAACTCTTTTCATCGATGAAGTTGTAACTGTTCACTTCAGCCGTTTCCATTATTAAAATTTAAACATTCAGTTCAAAAGATAAGTTTGACCATTCTTTTCAGCTGTTTTCGCAAATAAATTATTCAACGTATATTTCAGCAATTTTCATTAGCAAAGTGTTAAATATTCATTCCAGCTATCTTCACCAGTAAAGATTTAAACAAACATTTCAACCGTTTTCATCAGTGATGTTTCAAACATGCATTTAAAAACAGTTGCCATTTGTAATATTTTAAACATTGAATTCAGATGTTTTCATTAATAATGTCCTAAACATCCATGTCATGATGTCAGTAATTATAACTTGTAATGTCTTATCACAATGAACTCTGATTTCCCAGAATCTCAATTCTTAAGTTACTGAGTATTATAAAACTAAATTGACAGGAACCTGCTGCTGCCATAGGTGAAAGTCAAATTAGTTTCAAAATACCCAATATAATATTTATTAAAAAAACCCCTAGGAGTTTGGTATTACACGTTGTTTTCAACAAGAAAAGCTTAAAACATTTCAGCAACTTCCATGAGAAAAGTTCCACGCATTCATTTCATCAGCTTTCATCAATACAGTTTTAATTAAGATGAACACCAGTTAATCTACATGAATTCTCTAAATATACCCGTTGCACAACTTAAATATTCCAATTTATTTTGCATGGTGTTATACAATCTCATAACTTTATTTAACATTTTGTCCAGGATTCCATGTTCTGGCCGAGTCGAGTCCTGGAATATTCCTAGTGGCCGGATACCGAAAAACACATACATGTTACAAGAATTCTGGTTTGGCATATTCCGCCCAATTCGATCTCCTGCCGGTGATCTCATTGCAGTTAACATCGTGGGGCTGCACAAGCCAGACTTGTCTTTGTTGTATCCTAGCAGCTATGTATCATTTCCAGTCAATGAAGAACTTAGATTTCAAAGTGGTGACATTTTGGGTAAGTTATGCAAACTGCTGGCTTCTACGCATGTGCTTGGACGTCTTGTGATTTTGTTCTACATTTTAGATATTAATACCTTATAGGCATACACACAAATGCCAACTGCACGTTGTTTTATTGACAAGGATATACTGAATTTCAAGAATAATCTACTCACCTCTTAGTCTTAATAGTATAATTGCAAGGCCACTATATATCATTTGTGGTCTTGTAGTACCACCCATGCCACGAAGAAACCACTTGATTATTCACCATGACAGTAAAGTGGCATGATGGAATAAATACAGTAGCGTATCTTATAGTCATATGTAGTTAAAAAAATTCATATAATACTGCGACGAAGGTGTATGCATTTAAAATTCACCATTTTCACAGCCTGTGCCCATATAAGAAAATATTTTAGAATGTATCTGATTAAAGCGTTCGAAAAGATAATTTGTAAATTTTACTTGCATGCCTGTGTGTTGGATCTGAACGGCATCTTTTGCAATGTATCGTAACGAAAGATAACTACTTTAGTTAGCGTCCCCCCACCCCCTAACCCTCCCAACCCTCCCCCTCTCTTTCCTTATCTACACCTACCCACCTCTCTCTCTCTCTCTGTCTCTCTCTCTCTCTCTCTCTCTCTCTCTCTCTCTCTATCTCTCTCTCTCTCTCTCTCTCTCAGACAGCTATCATGAGCAAGTTTATTCTAAATATTCTAGACCCTATTTGAGTTGATAAGCTCGGATATAGTCCTTAGGGCATGCATATTCCATGCCACGCAAAACCCCGCTACTCTATAATTAGCGTATCAATAGATCATATATTCACGTGGTGTTTTCGGATTTCTCATTATCGACTAATGTTAGTTCAAGGTTAGAACTCCCTATTTATGCTCCATCTTCATCTTCCTTATAAGTGCATCGACATAGTCAATGTGCTAGCCCACATCTTATGCGCCATGTGGACCTTAAACATGTTTATAGAATAGTTAGTATTCGATTATTGGGTGATGTGTAGAGAAATTTAGCATAAAGGTAATATTATACTTAGCATTATAAAATCGTACTAACTGGTACATCAGTAGATGAGAAATTATTATAGAATACGCCTAATGTACCGTTCCATTTTAAGCTATGCCCACCCATCTCTAGCTAAGTTCCACCCACACCTCGCTCGTGTTGGGATCGATCGATCTCTGAACTGTCTGACTATCTATTTGCAGTAAACTATATAGGTAAGCGATTGAATATTTTGGAACTAATTTGACTGGGCACTGTTGCGGCCTATGGCAGCAACAGCATCCAGCCAAATTAGTTGCAAAGTATTCATCAGCATATTTATTAAATATTAGAGACATACAATTCCTACAACGTGTCGGACTATTACGAATTAAAGATAGGCCAAATAGAATCATTTATGGCATAATGATTATGACGTCATCCTACACACCACGTAGGTGAATTAGGCTTTACAAATCACCCGACCCTTTTCCTGCTTCATGAACATTAGCAATATTGACACAAGTGTGGAACTATTCACCGATATCAGCTGTGAAAGCTATATGCAACAACTGTTAGATACTTGCTATAGGCACTGGTGTATATCACAACATCTTTCTGCCAAACATCGTCAGTACAAAATTAATACACGTTCCTTTACACCTGTTATCGTCTTGCTGCAATAATAGGTCATCCAAATGCATGATATACTATGTTGAATGCGATTCACAAGACACCGTGATACAATTCTAACTTCATTGTAATAATAGGTGGAACTTAATTTGAGTGACTGGATCTAACTAATATGCCTCGCAAATATCACAGAGCACATACTCTCAAAGCATGGATGTTGATAACATTATATATTGAGGACTCACGTCTTTTATTTTTTGAAAATGTACCATATGAATGACAAATTCTTCAGAATTCGAGTCCTCCACACCATGTTATTGCTGATAAATATGCCTAAAACGTCCTCTGCAGTGACATTGAGGCTTCAGAAATGTTCATCTCCATGGCATTAGAAGAGTGTTTTTGAAAATGTACCATATGAATTACAAGCTCGGTAACCGAGCTAGCCATTCCAGTGGTAAATCTTCAAAAACAGTTTTCTCTTGTTCTGCAAATGGGCAATGACTCCGCAACATATTCACCGTTGTCGTACTGGCCGAACTTGACCACCAACCAGGTGCTGGTGGTCCAGCCCGTCAGTACAACATCTGCAATGCTTTTGAAGAATGTCCGTTTAAAGCATAACAGAAAGAGTTGTGTACATTTCAGCAGTAAATTTATAGAAATAGTGTGCTCATGATGGCAAAAAATATAATTTTCTTGAACACAATAAGGCAACAAAGGTTTAATTAATATGATTAGTATTGTGCTGTTGGCACAGGAGGGGTTAATGTAATAGGCCTTTGCACATTGTGACATTGAAAACTTAGATCATTACATAGAGTTTATCATGCTCACGTTATTTATATATTATGTGAAGGTTTCATCACAGCTGGTGAGTTCCCAATGGAGGACAGAGGTTACTCATCTGATAATGGAGCTGTTTATTACACACAGATGCAGAAGTTTTCAGAGATTTCCAACTTAGCCGAGCATCGATTGACAAAATTCCACAGAGCATTTATATTTGGACTTACTACAGCGCCAGGTACGTGTAGTAAAATACCATATATGTGAGTCGAGACACAGTATTTGTGTTTCACACACTAATCAAATATGTACTCTATTTCAAAGATAGGTAGTGATTATAACCAACACATCCACATTAATCTAATGTAATACAGTGGCAGTCATTTAAGTCCATATATACATATCCACCCACAGTATGTATGGTTACTGTATTCAGCGGCTGTAGTAGGTGAAACATCCTACAGCTGCAATCAGCCCGTCCCTTTTGCCCAGTTGTGTCTTGCCCTCAGCCGACATCCTTAGCCTCCTCAGGTTCATTCTTGACTTGAGTGTACCGAGTCCTGCTTTCTTGAGGTCACCTCGTAGCACGCTTAGGTGATTTATGCAATGGCGTCCTCTCCTGGCTTTGTATTTGCTTGCTCCGCGTAGGACGAATTCAAAGACTCTCTGTGCTAGTGTGTCTTCTGGCATCCTTAACACATGGCCAAATATGGACCATCTTTGCTGGGCGACTTTTACAGACAGCAGCGACGTATTGCACATCTTATATAGTGCATCTTTGAAAATTATACTGTCTGGCCATCGATATCCAGTAATGGTGCGTAGGTGTTTGCGGTGGCAGGCGTCAAGTTTGTCTAGAGCTGGCTTTGGAGCTGCCAAGCTGTTACAGTTATACAGCATCAACGATACACAGGTTGCATTGTATAAACGTAGCATTTTTATCAAGGGCATCTTTGATCTACGAATCCATAGCTTCCAGAAGGACTGGAAAGCTATGTTCCCCATGACACAGCGTACAGCAATGTCAGCCGTGCTGCAAAGCGGTGAGCCCAGAATTTTACTTTTCCTCCATGGTTCGCCGACACGAAGTGGATCGTAATTTTCGTTAGGAACATGCTTTGTAGATCGGTATATGTGGATCAGCTCTGTTTTGGATTCATTCATAAAGAGAGTCTCCATTTTTAGTTTGCTTGCAGCTAGCTATTGGGAGAAGTTCGTCAAGGGTATTTTTCCTCATCTATAAAGTCAACATCGACCTACAGTATAGCTCATAAATACGTGAACATGTTTCCATAGCAAAAACAGAAACATGTTATTTCGTAAGAGATGGTCTGTTGATATTTTGAATACACTTGGTTTGAAAGACTTTACTTTGCAGTCTTCCAATCCAATTATCTTTAACATATTCAACAGTACGTTCTATTTTGCATTGAGAACGTTTTAATATATTTTTAGACGTGCATTAATTGATAAAATTAAGAACAATATATGACAATAGAACATTAGTGCGTAACTCCATATCTTCTATATCAAATACGCGTCACAACTATTTCATCGGACAACGAGTGTCAATGGGGATGAGTAGTTACGATGCTACAGATGGTACGCATACTACTAGGCTAATGTGAACATATTGTAATGTATCGGCTCATGCGCCATATTGTTTGTCGCTGGTCGAGGTGGCTGCTGCTGACCGGATAACTGTGCTACCATCAGCATTTGAAACGCGGGTTCCACAGCACAGGCATTCCTTTGCCAGTCCAGACCATGGCTGCTTCATGAACAATATTTGATGACTAAATGCGGGGTCTGGCTGATGATTACGGACAATTCAGCTGATCACCATGGTATCGCATTGCTGTGAGATTCAAAGAAAGGAATGGGAGTAGAACAGATTAGTAGTCGCTGATATGACAATTTCACAAGTCATCGTTTTCAGAAATTCAGAAGAATTCGTGTGGGAGGGGTGGGTGATTCGTGAGTCGCGTTTATCACACGTTCCGAGGAATGTCATGGCAAATGTTTCTGGACTCGCATTTATCACACGTTCAGATGAATGGGTATGATTCAGAACTCGCCCTCATCATAAATTCAGAGAAAAGGCATGGGGAAAAAGTCAGGATATGTCATAGGTTTGAGTGAATGGCTGGGAACAGATTCAGAACTCGCCTTTATTACAAGTTCAGTTATCGCCAGCCATTTATTAAATCTATTCAGACAAACGAAGCATTTGCTTGACAAATATCTGGGGTGAGGTATGGATCAAAACTTCTGTTATTTCCAATTCTACTCTGCATCAGAAAGGGCCCTGCTCTATATTAGTTATGCCGACCCTTGTGTACGCGTGTGTGCGTGCGAGTGCGTGCGTGAATGAGACCTCATAGATTGCTAATTGCAGAGGTACTGACGAGAGACTAACATAATCACCTGATAATTGACGTTCACATTGCTATGCCACGCCCGTATTTGCAGATAACAGATACGGACATTGATTAGTTAGAGCAAGAATCGAAATCCGGACAGTTTCGGATTTTTGCTATGATAAATATTGTCATGGCGAGTTTCTATTACAGGAAACAATATGCCGTTACAATCGTGGTAATTGGTTCGTCAGCGATTCAATTAAAACGTATTTACACCTGGAATTGATCGCTATGTTATACATACATGATACAACTCTGACAAGCACTCATTAAATATCGCTATATCAACGCTAAATTATACCATGACTATTTTACAGATGCTCGCAAATAGCGTGTGACTAATGCTCATATGACTCCTGTGCCTTCTGATAATGATGCTGTTAGATTGCGTTGCAAAACTGTCTTCGATATACAAACAGGGTTTCATACCATATAATACTGAACAATGCAATATATGAATTCAGTAATGATATACGAGAAGCCAGTGCGTTAGCCTAACAAATAGTATTTACTACTTCCACGCACTCTATCCATTCGGTAAATAACCCAGCGTGCCAATGCTTCATTCGGATTTATTCTAACACCAACTCTAACCATATCACTTTTCCAATCACGGCTTATCGGCTATTATTCAGCAAACTCATTGATACCCACAATACTCCCGTGCATTTACACATATCCTGGACTCACACCGCGGCTTCTGTAATGGTGCCAGAACTGGGCGCTTTGTAGACACATAATACATATTAGCGCGTGCGTGCGTGCGTATTATGGATATACATTATAATGGGCGCGCGCGTGTGTGTGTGCGTGTGTGTGTGTGTGTGTGTGTGTGCGTGCGTGCGTGCGTGCATGCGTGCGTGAGTGTGTGCGTGCGTGTGTGCGTGCGTGCGTGCGTGCGTGTATGCGTGCGTGCGTGCGTGCGTACGTGCGTGCGTGCCTTCGTGTTTTCCTTCATGTGTGAGTGCATGCGTATATTCGCGCGGGTAGGTGTGCGCGCATGTGTGTGTGCATGCGCATGTATGCCCGTGTGTCACGCATGTGTGCACATACACGTGCGTGTGTGTTTTGTAGACACGTGATAATTGTGTGTGTGGTTCGAAAGCAGATTATAACGTCAAATGTTGAGTGCTTTGCAATCTCCGTTCTCTGAAGATAGCCAAAACCGGGACTTAGTCCATTTGCCAGATGCTGATTCTGGACCAAAGCCTGTTTAAGAGTACTCCCAACATGTTTTTGCCATTTTTATAACTAAGTCGCAAGGTGATCATTAATCCGCAAGGTGCGACATTGGGATGTTGGCGGAGAACTTTTCATGCGTATTCAAAATGTCACCACCACTCTTTATTTTTGGGTGGATACCATTCTTTGAACCCCTACCATACCGCATATTGAAATGTCTTTCTTTATCTCAAATCTGCGTCGCATTATTCATAGGTCACGACATCAGTGGACACACCCTTAGGCAAAATCATATTTTTCGATTTTAAAAATACAGTCTGATGAGCGATGCTTTAGTTTCAAAATACAGATGTAATATACTTTAGATATATAGACCTTAACTGCATGCTCCACATCTCCTTTAAAACCTAATATTACATAACACTCCCTTCTCTGATTGTAGGTAATAAGACAGTATTGGATGCACAATTATCTGTTTCTATGTTTTTTTAAACATTTCTATTGGGGTAATTTTAGAAACGTATTATAGAAGTGAAGACTGGGTTGTTTCTGTTTTATATTGAATGTATAACTATTCACTGTGTGTGTATGGTTTATTGTATTTCAATGAATATATGTGACATTTAATTCGCATGCCTAATGTAGCCTCCGGGTGTGCGCACTAGTCCACCGGATACTCTCGTATCGTCGCGGAGGTTGAACCACGCGGTCTCATCCTCGCTGTTGGTGTTACCGGTGTGACGATCCTCTCGCTCCATTTAGGACGGGACATACTTAAATACATACAATAATTAACCGTAACAGTCAAACAATGGTACTCGTTTACTGCTACAAGAGAGAAGTCAAGTACATAGGGTCAAGTTGATGACTTGGCCTCATGGTCCTCGCCAGATGTACCTCACAGATTATGATCCGTGAGGCATCCCCGCAAAGGAGGGTCCTAACGCAGCTACTTAGCAAGTTAATATAAACTAAATTAGCTCTTAACACAAGCATTATTTGTTGCAAGAGAAAGTTCCTCGCGCGGGCCTACGTCACAGGAAAATGCCTACAACGCCGAAGCTGAAGAAAAGAGATGGCAAAAAGGGCCACTCTCTTGTTTAAACTATGCTATGTAAAAGAGTCAACCTAGTGAAATTATAAGTTTGATGTGATGGACGCTGTATTACGTGAAGATGAGGTGGATTATTTCCTCAGAATTCAACACTGTCATCTTAACAATGTTCACAGAATCTGAATTAGTTGTTGCTACTTTATTTATGCGGTCGTTCTGCTAGATCCTATCCTAGCATTTCGTTTTTGGGTCCAGATCATGGTCAAGCCGCAAATGGCGGTGTATTCTAACTATCTTTAACATATAAGCCTGGTAGGCGAGAATACTCGGTGACCGTATGGCCACCCTACGGAGCATCCCCCTCATTTAGACAGCGTGCAGAAATACCATGAGGTGAAAGCTCCAGAATCATATAACGATCCCGTCACCATCGCATCACGGCCACATATAACAGCACCGGGAAAAGTCACACTACATAAGCAACTAAAAGCAGTTTTAAGACCGCACCTAGTCACTTGTAGAGTTAGATGGCGAGCTGAGTCCTGTCCGTCACTAGTGTGTCGGGGGTAGGGTGGGAGGACAGAACATGTGAGAGCCTGGGGAACTAACATTTTACCTGTCGTTAGGGTTATGTAAATTCTCCCAGAGATGCACTGCAGGCCCGTGATTATAATATTTTCGCAGTGCTTCTTACTTTGTCGTGGTTTTCTAACTAAATACTATCCGAAGATACGGGGGAGGTCTGTGCGGTCATCGACACTTTGTTTCTAACCGCTCTGAAACCCAAATAGTTTTTGAGTCGGCTCTAAACAACGTGACGAAGGGAGATCCAAATAATTAATAAGCCCAGAGGCTGTAGGAGTGTAGACAGAGACAATCACTCATATATTCGTAAGAACAGGAGGCCTTAGGGTATATGGCCAATTTATACAATCTAGCCGGTGTGCGGTGTTACATATCCGCTACTTCCGGAAAATAGACTTATACACAATGACTCCCACAGAGTAATCGTCCCTACTACTAACAACCTATCCTAATGGGCTAAAACAGTCCAGGTTTAGTTGGCTGAATGTCATTTTCGCGTAATGAGAACATGATCAGCGACCTCAGTGAAAAAGCGATGCAAAGTGATGCTGTGGGGGAACAAGGTGGTGCGGAATTTGTTGCTGTATTCTATAGCCTAGAGAACTGCGGTTCCAATGTTTTATATAAAATAATCAAACCATATATAAGTAGAATGGCTACTGCTATAACCTATCACAGAACAGTCACGCGACCTTGACAGTGCTTATTGGCACAAAAATAAGAATAATATATACATTAAAAGAATAAACTATAAAAATGTAGTCTCAAACAACCGGAGGGTACCTATTAGTCATCAATACCTGTTACAGAAAAAACAATACATGAATACACTAATAATATAATAATAATGGGGTACCTATTAGTCATTGGTACAGTAACAGTTCTGCAATCGCAATAGTTGAAGTGTCGCACATTTGGAAACGCTGCAGGCAAACTGTCTGATGCGGCTCATTCTCAGGAACAGTGAAAAAGAATGTTTACAGTTGTGGATGGCTAGTAGTTAGTCACGTTCATGCATACAGTTAACAAGTGGTGTTTTGAAAGTTCCATACTGGTGAGGAAGTTGAAAGCTGCCCTGTAGTTTTTGAAGGGCTATGGCTGAAATTAAATAATGCAGATGCATTCTGGCTGTTCACAAGACGAGATGCATCGCATACCTCGTGCGACACATCGGGAAATGTCCCCTGACTGCAGTAAAAAATGTCGAAAGTTGAACACAAAACATGTGCGGATTTGATTCACCACTGTTCAGCGTGGTATGGCAGATCTGGCGAGTTATCCATCGAGCACATCACTCGCCCTACATACTTAGACGAGCTTACATCGGGGCCACCATGCCCATCTGCACGAAGGTCCCTCTGCGGTTTGTAGCTTGTGTTATTTTCTTGAATTTTGTTATTGCGGGAGATATCTTTCCGGGAGCGTACAAAAAATGCAATGTGAATGTGGTGGCTAGTACCCCAGACACGAGTGTTCAAAACCGCGAGGAACAACAGTGGCTATAGGGAGCCAAATTGTGGTAAGCAGTTAACTTCGACTCGCAATTCTCAGACCAGGTACATCACCACCACCTTCTCTCTCTCTCTCGACTGTTCCTGCATCTAATTTTCCAGCTCATTTTATACTACTCGTGACGTCACAGCTGGAGTGCCGCAGCCAATCAGCGAGCGATCTACAGAGGCAGGGTAGCGATCACATGGCATGCTATCGTACCCATGCAATAAGTATATGCATACACTAAGCCTATGGGGTTGTATATTTTGAAAGGAATGTGTCGATTCAATAAAAGATAACTCGGCCATTTCTGGACCGATTTTAAAATAGTAAAAAGATTTGGAATCCTCCTTTCATTCCGTCACGATCGTGATCAAGCAGGACGAGAAGAGTAGTAATTAAAGGAATTACATGTACCAACTCGGTACAAAATATGATGCCTTTTCTCTTCAATGCTAGCGCGCGTTGTCAAGTAATCACTGACACCCACGCATGCGTGCTAGGCGATCTCACGAACCTCTCCTATATGGCATTATACATGGCACTGTCCTACCTAAGGGGGCGTGCTTGGAACGTACCCAGTCTGGCCATGCTGTACCTAGCCAGGCTACGACGGTTCGTACCTGACCGGTCGATCCACGCTACACCTAACAAAGACATGGTTCCCATTCTTTGAATGTCATAACCATAGTTTATAGAGTTGTGAGTGTATATTTGGTTGTAGTATTAACTCTTGCCATAGAATAACATCTCCTGACGAGTTATCGATAGATCGTAGTTGGTACTTCAAATACGATGGTAGTGATAAAGGTCTAATAACTGATAGATTTGTCAACATTTTATCGAAACTAGTAAACACCGAAGTGGATTTATAAAAAAGATTTACCGAATCGAACAACCCGTCCATTTTTGTCATAAACACTACATCTCTACTTACACATCCAACACATATATCAAACGGCACTTGAATATTAGTGGGCTTTGCCAAGGATAAGGAGAATTCATAGGAATGAATCTGTATTCATTAATGCTGTCAAGATCGGCACCGAATTTACCAACAATTTAAAAGCAATGAAAGATACTAACAGGCAACCGCAACTAACAGCACGCACAGAGCAGATGCATTCACGCGAGGGAGAAGCTAAAAAATTAGACATGTCCCATAGACCCATTAGATACAGGCAGTAACCCTGCAGTTTAGATTTATTTCGCCAGTGTCAGGATTGGTCCAGATGCTATAAATGTAGAATGATCTACCACAATATGGAAACAACAGATGCATGCGTGTTGGTCTACCTGGCCCGAAGTGTTCACTAGTACACTCTCTAAAAGCTACAGTGGCTGTCACAGAAAACACATTAAGGTGTATCAACCAGTCTATGCCACACACATAATATACTCCCGGGTTCTAGGATTAAATAATTACCATCAAGGACCTTATGGAGCATTAACTGTCACAACTACAAACCTCAATCTTTGAAGACATATGCGACGTCCTCATAGATAAGACCAAACATGTTTTGAAGAAGAAACTGAAATTGCACATTTAGGAAGACTTTTAAAAAGGCAAACGTGGCCTTCATTAATAGCTGTGCTCTGCTATGTGTAATCCGATGGTTAGGAAATGGGACGGTTTTGGACTTTGTACCAAATTGCATACATTGTATTAACTGTCAAGTCTCTCAACAGTGTTGCGTATCTCATGTCTGATAGTTACCGCACATAGAGCATAAAGGGTGGTGCTAGATGGCCATGGCTGTAACTGTTGCGAGTAGGCGTTATCAATTAAATGAGCATACCCTTCTCCTACCACAGAATACTATGCTGACTGTAACAGAGAACGTAGCTGACAAATATCATTTGCCAACATCTGATAGAACGTCAAAATATAACCTCTCCAAACGGAAACAAAACCGTTTTAACATGTAGTGAGCCCATTCCAAATAGATAGTACTGTAGTATGTGATGACACAATTGTGTTTCTGATGATTCATTTCTACTCCCAGAAGATCGGACATGGGGCAACGTCATACAGCAAAACCTTGTAGAAATGCAGAGGGCATCAAGGCAGCGGTAAATACGCATGCATATATTGCTGAAAGATTACTTGCAGTACACGCCCTGGGTGCGATGCAGTTTCACATAAGTATTCCATTGCGAAATGTACGCTTGTGAAGAGGATTATGTGTGGATATGTAGTCAATACTATGAATGATGGAATTTGTGAAGATATTACGTACCTTGCTGCATATTATGGATTCAAAGAGATCCAAACCATATCTCCAATCCGATATGATGTTTGATCATCAAGAATGGCTAAACCAAAGGTAACATCAGCCTTGAAAGAGAAGGCACTATCAGACACTTATGTAAGCTTTAAAGAGCATGTGCACAACACAAAGCTAAGCTCCACCCATACATCACTGGTGTTGGGATCGATCGATCTCTGAACTCCCTGGCTATCAATTTCCAGAAAACTATACAGGCAAGCTGTTAAATATTTTGCAACTAATTTGACTTGGTGCTGTTGATGCATATGGCAGCAACGGCGCCCAATTATATTAGTTTAAAACATTTAACAGCATGTCATTTAAATAGCAAAAACACACAATTCGTACAATGTGTCAGACACAACATATTAACATTAGCGTTAAAGCGTTAGACGTTATACATTAACAATAGCGTTAAAAACGGGAAATCATTCATGACGTCATGATCATGAAGTCAGCATGCACATCGCACAGTTCATTATTACGTCATATGATTGGGTGAGGAAATGGTTTCATGAATTCTGTTTCTCTTTGTTTTGTAGTTGCTACGGAGTTGGTGACTGCTGGGATAAATGTACAAGCGTAGGATCGGCTAAAGTAGATAAGCAGAGAGAGAGAGAGAGAGAGAGAGAGAGAGAGAGAGAGAGAGAGAGAGAGAGAGGGTGATGAGGACGAACAAGAATAGGCACCAAAATAATATATGCTTGAGTATATTGTCCAGTAGCTCAAGTATTTTTTTAAGGAAATGTATTCTTAAACACTTTTGAATACTATGATTCGTCGATGTAGTGAGGTAGTCATAGCTGTACAATATTGCAGAAATCCGTCCTTGTTTGCTTTCAAGTAGTTCTCTTTGCCAATAAGGAGTTATTGTCGGTCTTTAGGTTGGGTCTAAATTCTTGTTGTTTTTTGTGCAGATGTCAGCAATCCCTGTACAACATTAGGATCTTCCGGATGTGGTACGTGGAGGAGTCTAGGAAATGGATGCAGTCCCTTAATACGCAAGTACAGTTTCACAGCTTATGTGGGTATGAGTAACTCATGCATTTGGAAATATAGATCCGATGAACATGCATCTGTGCTAGTCATTAACCAACTGGACTACTACGGAGAGATACTACAATTCGATATCACATATGGTATGACTATAAGGAGTATAGATTTATTAAATATTCTGAATAGTTTCTATCCAGAAATCATTTAATTAAAATATGTATATTCGTTAATCAAAGAATCAAATCTAGCCAAGTGTGTACGATTGCTGTATTCTGCGGCTGTAGTAATATAAACATCATACAGCTGCAATCAGTCCTTCTTCATTTTTGCTCACCGTGTCATATCCTCAGCCGTAATTCTTAGCTTCCTCAGGCCCATTCTTGACTTGAGTGTATCGAGTCCTGCTTTCTTGAGGTCACCCCGTAACACGCTTAGCAGATTTATGCAATGACGTGTATATCAAGGATACACAGGTTGCATTGTATACATATAGCCTTTTAATCAATGGCATCTTTGATCTCCGAGTCCATAGCTTCCAGAAAGATTGGAAAGCTATGTTCCCCATGACACAGCGTGCAGCAATGCCAGCAGTACTGCAAAGCAGTGAGCCCCGGATTCTACTGTTCCTCCATGATTTGCCACCTCGAAGCGGATCGTCATTTTCTTTAGTTTCATGCTAGCCAAGCGCCATCAGTTATATATACCTTATTGTATGGTGTTGATAGATTCCGTACGGTTATGTCTCATGTCTGATCGTGTAGGACATTATCTCGAGAATAGTTGACTATATATATATATATATATATATATATATATATATATATACGTGTTGAGATCAATCGAACCCTGAACTCTCGGAATCTCAAATTTCCGGAGAAATGCTACACGTAAGCTGTTGCATGTTTTAAGACTAATTTGCCTGCTGATGCCTCCAACCTCTGGCAGCAACAGCACCCATATACATTAGTTGCAAAATATTCAACAGAATGGTTATTAAATAGTAATGACATACAATTCGTACGGCTTGATGGATAAGTAAGCATTTACGACCGACTTAATTACGTGAGTCATGATGTAATAGATAATTGATGCCAGCCTACACGTGCCGTAGTTGATTATGACGTCATATTAGCAAGCAATAAGTGTAGTAGTCCTATGTTGCTCTATGATATGTTTTTGTACAATTTGTGTTAATTAGCCTGAAATTTATTATTAGATCAACGACTAACAAGTGGACGCTTGGCAATCTACGGGAAGACGGCTTTGTTGGTTAGAAAACATGAGGAAATTACAATCACAGCATCCGATCTACGTAAAAGTGTACTCGCATACGAATGTGGTAAATATAAATATTTATTATATATATATATATATATATATATATATATATATATATATATATATATATATATATATATATATATATATATATATATATATATATATATATATATATATATATTGGTTTCAAACCGTATATAAGATACTAGATAATAGTGCAGCAGAAAGTTGCCACTAACACAGTGCGTCTTTGGTACAATAGCTATCGAGGAGCCACATCCTGGCATTTTCCGACCTTAAATGTTTTATGACCATCTCCATTTTACCTGAAGGTTCGATATCTCTGAAATAAGTCGTATGTATTCTCATTTGATGTAATATATGTAGTAGCTCTATCATTTTAATTATAGAGCATGCCATACAAAATGCTGTTATTCGCTCGTTTCAACTTTCTACTCGCATCAGTTTAATGCAAATATGGCACAGCATTACAGTGTGTTGGGTAAATAAATCTGTAGGCCATATATCCTGAGCCCCCATACACATGAAAGACAAATAAAAAGATTAAATTACAAGTAGAATGTACGTTTCTATGTTTAGCCATGCACCGCCCATCACTAGCTAAGCTCCACCCACACCTCGCCGTGTTGGGATTAATCGATCCCCGAAAACCATAACTATCAGTTTCCTTAAAACTATACAGGTAAGCTGTTGAATATTTTGTAACAAATTTGACTGGGTGCTGTTGCTGCCTATGGTAGCAACACCGCCCAGTCAAATTGGTTTAGAAATATTCAACAGAATATTTATTAAATAATAAAGACATACACTTCCGACAACAACGTATAGCCCGTCTTCAAATATGAGTTCGTGACGTACTTATCCACGTCATTCATGACGGCATTCATTATGATCGCATTCTACACGCCGCGTAGTTGATTATCACGTCATAGCATGGATGGATAAAGTAGAAAGGGCTAATGTGTTTGATGTATAATTAAGCATTGCTCAAATACTGACGCACAATGGAATGTATGCCCAAGTGCAGATGACTACTGATTTGCCCTATGGCCAAGCCTATGAACTTCTATTTCATGTATTCATATTTTTCAAGGAGTGGGTACATGTTTGTAGATGGAATTATAATATCGCCTAAGTTACTACTTTGTCCATTGTAGCATCGAATTAGTATAATTACTCTTTTCCGCTCAGCTATCATCGAGCTATTTAAATTACACTTATTGTCCGTGCTATCATCAAACAATTTACATTATTGGTTTTGACATTCTATCATCGGTCTATTTAAATTATAGCTATTGTCCTGGCTATCATTGGCCTATCTAAATTAGTTTTCTTGTTTTCGCAATCATCGACCTATTTAAATCATGGTTCTTGTCCTTGCTATCATCGACCTATTAAATTCCTATTCTTGTCCCTGCCAATCATCGACGTATTTAAATTACTATTCTTATCCCTGTTACCCGTGATCAATTTAAATTGATGATTTTGTTCCTGTTATCATCAACATGGCCGAATTTAGCTTTTAAAAGGAGTATCCACTTCGGCCATCGACATATAAATAATGCCCATTGCCCTTGTGACGCAGGCATATATGCATTATTTTTCTTGCCCTGGTGATGTCATATATGACCAACATATGTTGTTACAGAGGAAATTCATTGCATCCGCATACACATTAATGTGCCGCCAGGAGCCGCACTGAAGAGAACAGACATGACATGTACATTCCGTGTATTTATTACCTTATGACATTATTTCATTAGTGCTGATTCCTGAAATGATGCTACTGTGAGATAGTATCGCCTATGGCTGCAACATCTGCCATCATGGCCATTTTGAAAATGGATATCATACATGTTTGCAAAATGATTACTATGATAACAGCGTGTCTTATTTTCTGCTAGGTTGCGACTGTAAATTGCAGGCTCAAGATGGACAACTGGCATCATTGAATAGCGGTATACATGAAGTCTGTACATACACACTTATCCCGGAAACAGATAACCATTATTACACATTGTTCATTAAAGATATCAATGCTGACTCTATTGAATGCATCAACTGCTTTGTCCTTGCTGAAGATCTAAATGGTCAACACAAGCTGATCTGGTCATTAGGCCAAGGCAATACTGAAAGTAAATACATCAATTCAACAATTGGAAGTACACTAAAGATAGAGTATAAGTCTGGGATCTCATTTTTGATTCTGTTTGAACAACGGAGGAAAACACAAGAAGGTCAGTTATAGAAATCATATATATATTTGATACCTGCATCTTTACATACGTGCACACACATGTGTAGGTGAGCTTGCACGCTCATGTGCGGCAGAATACGCAATTGTACTCTAAATCCTCTTTTGTGAGCCACATTGCAGCGTACATCACCTCAACATACTGAGAATCCAAGTTCAAATTTTCCAAGTCATCCAGTAATAAGCTTAGCACATTATGCAACAAGCTATTCAAATGGAATGACAAGGGTATTGCCCACTAAGTACTAATACAAAAGCGACAGGATTATTGATGGCGAAACCGAACCAAAAGCCTATCCCTAGGAAATGATGATGATGATGATGATGATGATGATGATGATGATGATGATTATGTATTGGCACACCATAAGCTAAAACACATTATATTTATAATAGATTGCTATTCTTCTCATAATCTCAGAATGCACGCACAGTGTGATGTTGCTGGAACAAGAAGGTAGCATATCGTTTGAGTCTCTTGTGTATGAGAAGCGATGCATGTTTATATATTCACTGAAACATCGTGAGACAGGATCCAACACATCACTGATGATTCGGACAACAGGAGATGGTAAGCATAGCGATTTAGAATTTCGAAAATGAGTTTTTTAACCCTTACCACTCTGGTGTCAATATTTACAATTTTCAAATTAAATTAAAAGATAAACTGGTATTCATTTTGAAACAGATTTGGTGGAAGCATCTTCCAGCAAAATTGGTGAAAAATATGTACAAGTCTCTTTGCTATTGGCACAGTAAAATATAAAATATTAACATCAGAGTGGTAAGGGTTAACAATTCTGTCCTTTGGCAATCAATCCATCAATCTACCAAACCTTCCCCTCTCTCTCTCTCTCGCTCTCTCTCTCTCTCTCTCTCTCTCTCTCTCTCTCCCTCCCTCCCTCCCTCCCTCCCTCCCTCCCTCCCTTCCTCCCGCTCTCCCTCCCTCTCTCTCTCTTTCTCTCTCTCTCTCTTTCTCTCTCTCTCTCTCTCTCTCTCTCTCTCTCTCTCCCTCCCTCCCTCTCTCTCTCTCTCTCTCTCTCTCTCTCCCTCTGTCTCTCTCTGTGTCTCACTCTCTCTCTCTTTCACTCTCCCTCCCTCCCTCCTTCCCTCCCTACCTACCTCCCTCCCCCTCTCTCTCTCTCTCGCTCTCTCTCTCTTTCTCTCTCTCCCTCTCTCTCTCTCTCTCTTTCTCTCCCCCCCTCTCTCTCTCTCTCTCTCTCTCTCTCTCTCTCTCTCCCTCCCTCTCCCTCGCATTTCTCTCTCTCACTCAAACAATACTTATTTCCTGAATTGATGGTCCAGCTATAGTAAATTAGACCAAAATGGAATGCCGCTTGTCGGAATTGTGGCGCCATTTTTCCCTACTGAGATTGTTGGAAAATGACTCGATAGACGTTAGTCTGAGAAGACGGTCGATCTAGTCCTATGTCAATGAAATGGTAACTACTGTTCAACCACACAATACTGAACCAGGTTCAGTACACCCCGATTTCACATGCATAGAATGCGTGTGAGCAGGCACTATCTGACTGTTTTCCTAACGCAACTTGTCTATCCGTTCCTCCCATGCTTTTCTGCAGGGTGCCTGGATGAGCTTGTACTTTCCGATAGTTTCCACAATGCAGTGTTCAACAGCTGCCAGTCAGCGAACACCTCTGCATCTTCGTACCTCATGACGGACACCTTCCGCGTCTTGCTGATCTCAGATGGCTCGAATAATGATGCAAATTATACAATTACATATGTCATTGATAAAGGTAATAATAATAAATTAAATACTAAATAATTAAACGAACGCCGTTTTTTCTTGTACAAGAAAACTAATTATTACAAACGCAAAATATATGTACATCGTGTATGAGTCTATTTTAGACCTCTTGCCAGTTAAACTGTCGGCTTACATATACGATACATGAACCAAAAATTAATCAACTTTGGATGAAACATGCGTTCGAGTATATGAATTACACATCATGTGGTTTTGTGACAAGATATGCAAAGTCCAAATAACGTGTTTTAACGTAAGCTTGCTATGTTAGTAATATGTGACGCATGGTTATGTATAGGTGCACGTAGTTACTGAGCTGACATTATTGCACGATTACTGTATTCTGGGGCTGTAGTAGTAGACACATCACCCAGCTGCAGCCAGTCCTTCTTCACTTTTGGCCACCGTGCTTCGTTCTCGTGCGTGGTTCTCGGCCGAAATCTGTAGCGTCCTCTGATCTATTCTTGATCTAAGTGTACCGAGGCTTGTTTTCTCGACCTTGCTTCCCAGCATGCTTAGAAGAGTTGTAAAATGTCGTCCTTTCCTAGGTTTATATTTACTGGCTCCCAGTAGGGCGAATTCCAAGGCTATCTGATATTATTATTACTAACTAAATGTGAAAATTAATCTGAACACACATGCCATATTGCATAACACTGTATATCTCCGCGAGATTTTTTTCTCTAGCCCTCTCACTTTCTTGCTTACTCGATGTTTTGGCTACATTTGATCATTTCTTATGCTATCCGCAAATGTAGAAACGTATCTATCGCCAAGCCTCTGTGTCTGACGTAAAACTGGCACACACCCTCGTCATGTGTGTTTGCTTTCAAGCTGGCATTACGGGATTTCCCGGCGATTGCTGACCGTTGGTCCTGAAATGTCAGTGTCTTAGCTTCAATACACAATACACGAAACACGTTGAATATTTTGAGTATGAGTGGACTAGAACACGTTGCTGACATACGCAGAACCCCCCCCCCCCGCCCCCCTCACCAGTTGAATTAATTTCAAAATATTCATCACGATATACCATTACCAGTACCAATATATTCCATTATAAAAGGTATGTTATTTCTGGTCTGTATGTGATAACTTATTCAAGATTCAAGATTCAAGATTCAAGATTCAAGATTCAATATTATTTGTTTGCTTCTTGGATGCCAATTTACATATTTTTAATACAGGTTGTCCGCCGAAGGCATTGCCTATAGTGGTGGCGGACACCTAACATTAAATATACATATACAATTACACACACACACAGCTTAACATAGAATGTGAGATATACTTGTGAATGTACAGATACGGTACTGAGCTAAGTAGACATAGAAAAAGGAACAAACGATACAATACATCTATGTTTTTCCTTTTAGTTATTGAGATTAGAGATTTGTATTTGGGGGTGGGGTGGGGAGAAGAAGGAACGGGATGGGGGTCATGCATGCTAATTACCCCCAGCTCAACACATAGGTTACTATTTAGTAGTAGCACTTGTTGAGGTGCGTCAGATTGAAGGAAGCAGTAGTCACGATGGCTGTAATATTTGTATGATTTTAGTGTTAGTATTATTAACCAATAGAGGATACCAATGTATCCACTACTCATATGACGTCATACTCATCTACGTGACGCGTATGATGACGTCATAATCAATCACGTCATGAATAACATTGTTAGGTTCGTCACGAATGCTTAATTGATGACGCAATAAAGGCCGTTGTATGAATTGTATATCTTTACTATTTAATAAACATGATGATAGTCAGCGACAGTGCATAGTCAAATTACTTTTAAAATATTCAACAGCTTACCTGTATAGTTTTCTGGAAATTAATAGTAAGGGACTTCAAGGATCGATCGCTCCCAACTGGTGTGGGTGTAGCTTAGCTAAACATCGGTGGAGTAAATCTAAATCGGTATTCCTCCATTGCAAAATAATAAGACACCTTTTGTTAACAAAACACGATGGTACCATTAACGCACAGTTATGGCATATTAAAAGCAAAATGCTAACGCTGCGGGTCCATAACATTATATGACGCCATACCTAACAGTCATGCAATGTAGGCCTATAAATAATAATAGTGGCAGAGAATATCATGTTAATTGAAAGATCACTATCTACCACCAACCGCATTTTCCAACGAGCTATATACCTTAATATTGGTATCTGTTACTTCCACTAATCATTTGATATGTGCTATGGCTTGCTCGATATTATACCTGGATATTCAATCACTAACTCCATATTGACCTCATGTAAATAACCTAATTGTTTTCTTACCCATCATACCACCAGAACCCAATATTCCAATGCTATCAGATAATCATGTACTAATTGACGTATATATAGTTTCAGCTAGTCAAATCGTGTATAATGCTGACCAAGATGTGTTTATGTCACCGTCCTATCCTGCGATGACAGATGACAGAGAATTAAGCTTCATAGTAAAAATGGAGAACATGTCAGAATCAACTTTCTACATGGTGATCACACAACTTCAGCTCACGGATTCCTTAGAACTCCTGATTAACCTCACTGGAACCTTTACAAAAAGGTTAACCTTTTCGGCAACACGGCAAGAAACATGCTATGATCAAGGTATGATATTTCATCAATCTAAGTAATTATATTTTAGCTTGGAGTCAATCAATTGCTCAGTTATTGAACAACTCATTTTGGTCTGGAAATACACTCATATTGTACATTCGCTATGTAATTTAAGCCATATGTTTCTTTTGTAGATCAACTGTGTTACAATGTCTTGAAAGAGCCGTATGTCCTCGAAATAGCTGCCACAATTGTGGAGATGCATATTCGGAGTACTGATGATTGGGCTATGCATGCCATCTTCCATTCAATGCAAAGTAATACTTCAGCTAATCTTAAACACTAAGCTTAAGATTTAGAAACGATATTTCAATTTCCAGCTCTATTTTACCATCGTATTTCCAGTCCTATCTTGTTTAGCTACTAGCTGACCACTAACATAGTGTGTTCCTATAATATGAATGTATGTTGATTCTTACCCGTTACTACATATTGAACTAAAATGTTTCTGGCAAGGCAGGGTTATCGGCATAGGATTTGTCTCATTATACTATCAATATATTATATAGTGCATGGAGATGTAATATCGACAATATAGAAATTAATAATTGCTATGTTTCGGAATCCAAATAACCCCAGACATCTTTGATAACCCGTCAAATAAAATAACATTTTTCATCGACTTCATGTCCATGGCGCTTTACTTTGCATGTCATGATAGTAGAGACTCACATATTGCTGTTTTAATTGTGATAGTTAACTGCCACCTAAGCTTTCATATATGTATTGTAATCATAACATATACTTGAACACTGTATACATCCATTGTGAGAGTTGGTACTGCGTCTTGAGATGCATACCGTATACACATTTGAACGTGGAACACCAGAAATGTTAGTTTTCTGTTATCCTCTGAATAGGGTCAAAGATCGATGAATATTGACATTTTATAATTTGTTGTTTGAATACACACTGCCGTTGGTTAAGCACAATTAATTGTAACTGATTGTTAATATTATATCAACTTTGTCTAAGATGGTTTCTGACTAAGCGAAACATAAATGTATGGATCTCCGCATTTTAGCACTCCGTGTGTGTGGTGACAATCATCTGTTCCTAAAGTCGACTGCGTCTGGATTTTGCTATGGACCTGTCTCTACTGTAGAGGCCCTTGGGAATCATATTGGCCATGTAATGTTTGGTTTTATGGGAGATGATGAACTCGCCAGACTCAACTGTCTAGCGCATGCCTTTATCAGCAATCATTTTCCGAGTTTGGGCAATGGTCATTATGTATTCGATGATGTACTGGAAGCAACATCCTGTCAACATGACAATAACGTGGCAATGTAAGCTATTTATTCACTATTCTTGATGGTTTCTTAATACACCATACCCTGCTGTGGCTGGTGCCGTTGTTGGTGTTAGATATGGTTTTGTCACTCAGTGGATGAATTCAGTTTAATCATGCTCCACCCATTTCCATCTAGGCTCCACCCACGTTTTGTCCGTGTTGGGATCCATCGATCCCTAAACTCCCTGACTAACATAGGCAGCAAAATCACCCAGTCAAATTAGTTTCAAAATAGTCATCAACATTTCTGAGGTTTCTGGAAATTGAAATTTGGAGTGTTCAGTGTTCGATCGATCCCAAATGCTGGAAACACGTGGTTGGAGCTTAGCTAGAGAAGGGGTGGGGGGGAGCGGGTTGGGGGTGGGGGTGGGGGTGGCTAGCTAAAACCGAATTCCTCCATTGCTCATGATACAAGACAATGCTAGGTCCTATATTGGCACTGACACATAGCAATGTTAGATGGCAAAGACACCCTGAGTAGGCAATATACTAGCAGTTTTATCCTCCACTGCCCACCATCATCATCCATCGGCCATACTGTCATGGTGATTTATGTTTTCAAGCTGTCCATGTAACTTTAGTGTTATTTGGGCTGCACATTTTTCCGGCTCCATAATGGCTCATATTCATTCTGTTCTCAAAAAGTTGTGTTCCTGGTGGTTTAATTTATTTTATAGTACACCATCATAAAACTGATATTGTCGATTGGTGGTGATTATTGGGTGGACACGTATTATCAATCATAGATTACCATTCTTAATATATTAGGATAGATACATCCATAATGATATCAGTTGCATGGCATTACAACACTGAGCCTCTGTACGTAATATATGAACTCTAGTTTCATGATAAGGTACTGATACAACTCCCGCAAATATGCATCATCCATCTGGTATCCACTAACAAAGCCGCATTTGAAGATGCAACATGTAATATCACTCTCCATAATCATATTTGACGTTAGCGGGAAAATCCTACTTTACGCACATCTCATATCTAGATTCAGTGAATTAGCAACATTAATTATAGCATAAACATTGTTCTGTGGCATTGCTACGATGGATACCATTATTCTTGTGTATGAAGTTACATTTACGTTTTCGAAATGTGTGTATAATTCAGTGAACAATAACCTAGTTGTTAGTACATTATACTTTAAAGATTAATGAATGATTTAAACCAACAGTGGGTTCATAATTATATCAGACTTAGTTTATTCGATGAAAAGGTATAACCATTATATTATTTATAGCAGTACTAATCAGGATAGAAAGCAATCACGTGATATGTGTTCATATTATTCTCGGGATTTCGTGCCAGCAACTGCATTTTGTACAGAATGGGGTCTATGGATTCCACTTATAGAGAAAGGTACATGACATATACTGTATTTCTATCTAATATTACTTAACGACAATGCTGTAACAGTACAATAACAATGGCCTTATACTATGATATTTATTAACCATAGCCAACACACCCAGATACACGTCACATAATACTGCTACTTGTCATCGTGTTTCTCGTCGCCTGCATCGTCATATTATTATTATTATTATTATTATTATTATTATTATTATCATTATTTCAAGATGCCAAACAATGTAAGTGGTTGAATATTTTGATGTTTATCCAATTGCTAAGTTAATTAACAACAACTTTATTTCAAATAACCCTAAGGAAATAATACACTAATAATAATTAATTTTGTTTTTGGACCATGCAAACTGTTTGGCAGGACTAACCTAGGTTTTGAGTTCGAGTAATTTCTTTCCTCTCAGATATTGATGAATGTAACAACTACCCTGGTACACTATGTCAACACTATTGTCACAACACATATGGCAGTTATTACTGCACCTGCCAAACTGGATTCACTCTATTGGAAAATGGGCGATCCTGTTTAGGTATGAATTAGTGAACACCCATGCACACGCGTGCAGGTGTGTGCGTGCGTGCATGTCTGCGTGTGTGTGCGCGAACGTGTTGTGTGTATGTGCCTGTGTGTGCATAGGACATATATGACATGTCATGTATACTTAATATATATTCTTTTTTAAGTTGGTAGTTTAATGTTAATTGATTCCACCTAACACAACTAATATGAATCAATGCTATCGTATATCGATAAACCAATAACGTTAATTTGTTTCTTTATTGGATTGCAACTGATATATGTCGCTTTAGTAAACTTAATATCAATTCCCTATTTAAAGCAATCCTCTTAATATTACACGTTAAATTGGACCTCTATTTTATTTCTCATTCCAGTTTCTGAATCTAGAAATTTGAAAGAAAAATATTAATTTTAAGTCCAAAATGAAATTATATTTCAGAATAAAAAATATAACGGAAAAAACTTCAAACACATTCTTGCAAATGACATATCAATAAGATAATTTCAGGCAGTGTGCATGCCCAACTATTCGTTTGGAAGGATGGGGGGGGGGGGGGTTGTAAAGGGTAGACGTGTCAAATGCATCAATATGATATATGTGTATCATGGTCTGTTTTATCCATTCTAGATACGTGCCTCTATCTATACAGTGAAGATGGCTGGACTCTACAAAATGCATTATGCTCCATGTCGCTGAATGCTTCAGAATTCCACAATGACCACATGTCTATGGCAAAATATTGTGAAGACAAAGAAAGTAATTTATTTTCTAAACAGCAGGTGAATATAAACAACACGTATACGGAAGTAATCAAATAAAGATTGTGGGCTAAATGGCATACCGATTATTCCATTTCCAAAATCGAGTCTCAGGCACTAAATACATCTGATATCAGTTTCGAACAGTTTTTTCTCGTCAAAATATAGACAGAATATGTAGGTTGTTGTTTAAATGTGACCATATGTGTATAGGTAATAACTCGCTGAATATCATTAACATAATTATGTGGTTGCACCTAATACCATGCTTATGGCTAGTGTTGTGATTTTCCTGTAAGTTTTAGTGACCGACATCATGCTGTCTACCGTAGCTCACGCAATGGACCTTTCCAGTTTTCGCTATGCCAGACCCATCTATAGCTAAGCTCCACCCACAAATGGCTCATGTTGGGATCGCTCGATCTCTGAACACAATGACTATCAATTTCCAAAAAAATACACAGGAAAGCTGTTGAATATTTTGAACCTAATTTGACTAAGCGCTGTTGCTGCCTAAGGCAAGAATAGCGCCCAGTTAAATTAGTTCCAAAATATACAACGGCATGTTTATTAAATAGCAAAGAATTACAAAGACATACTAATCATACAACATGTCAGAGTGTTTGATATTTGATGACGGTCTATATGGAACCCTTTGTAACGTAATGATTATAACGTCATCATACACGGGCTGAGCTAATGATGACGTCATGCGAGGTCAGATGATGGATGGATAATCTGGAAAGGGGAATTCACGCCACAGCAACGCATTTCTCAACTCAGCCATGTTTCTGATAAAGTGAGATTAAATAAACAAAGAAAACATATAATCTTCAATAACTTTCATTACGTTTATTACAAAATGTGTTTTCAGAAAAAACATAATGGATGCATTTCTGACACCATTCAATAAATTCAACTGAATGAGTATAATTCCAAAAACAGGTTGACCAGCTATCTGCTTTGATGTCTGTATAGAACCATTTTGCTTTGCTTTCAGAGAGATGTTGATCTTTTCCCATTCATACACAATGCTCTACCCAGAGAATTGCAAGACAACACTACACGTGGTATGGTGTGGTTTTGTGTGACAGGTGGGCAGAGAATAATACATGCACACACCAATGTACGAGCCTGTGCACCCACCCACCAAACAACCCACCCACACATCCGTGCATACATATGCATGCGTGAGCACGCGTGTATGACTGTACATACGCATAGCCGCATGCACCCATGCAGGCACACACGCTCGCACGCATGTAATGACGCCCTAATAATCATTGCATCAGCACAAAATGGTGATTTGACGGCACAGAGTTAGCATGTTTGTCAATCATCAGAATGATTTATCCAGTCTCATATGGTGCATGGATATATACAATGTGGTTGATAGATGCGGAGATGGAGGCCAGTGTAAATTAGACAGATTCAAGTATGTATAAGATAACATAGTCAAAGTACAACCTTAGGGATAATCTGTCCGTCCATCCGTCCGTCCGCCTGTCCATCACAGTTGATTTTCAGCAGTTTCCTTTGCAATGTATCAGGATATTCGAGCGAATCTTGGTACATTGTTTTAATACGTAGTGATACCGAGTAAGTTCGAGTTTCATACATTTTCGGCAATTTTTGATGGAGTCAAACCAAACCACATGTTGTCTTATGATATCAGGACAATATCAGCTCTCTGAAATCTTTCGATATCCTTCAATATATGCATCTGTAGAATTAGTACTTTGCTTTGCTGAAGAAGTTACAAATTAATTTTGCGTTGCTGTGTATGTAGGCTCAAGAGCTTGGGTTAGGCAATCGCGGGGGATAAAAACTCTGAGTCGTTTGTTGGTAATCGATTCTTCGTTGGAAGCATTATGCCCTTTTTTAAATTGCCAGAAAATTATTGAAATGTTCAAACGAGAAAATGTATATCACCAGGTAGGAGAGAAGAATTGCAAATCGATACGCACGGATTGTTTGTTTTTTCTAGTCGGGAATCTGTTCTCTTACTAGAAATTTATATGATTTGATTCATTTTAAGATGGAGCATCTTCAGGTGTTTCGATCAATGGAATTCTGGGCAGACCGTTCGGCACAATTACCTCACATGGTTATCCCTTTCTCTCTGTGCCATCCAGCAACTGTCATTGGACAATCAAGGCAGAGGCTGGAAAATTCCTTAAGTATGTTTTGCAGATAATAATAATAATAATAATAATAATAATAATAATAATAATAACAATAATAATAATAATAACTAGGGAAGATTCACTAAAGTAACTGTACATCTGCGATGTCTGGCCATGACGAAATATGTTAAGGACTCTTCTAATATGACCATTACAAATGTCTGGGCAAGTGGAGTCGATTTCTGTCAAAAATGAAAATTGGTCATTTGACACCTAATTGGCCTTTACCTTGGACTGGACACTTTGATGGCATCACCATTGGAGCCGGTATTCTTGATTTGCCACACTAAGGTTTACTAAAATCAACGAAAAAGCCAACAAATGTCAAATAAAGGCGAAATTAATAACCGGGATGGTGTGGAGGTAGTCACAGAGAATCGAATTTCACCAGATTTAATTGCCTCAATCAACTTTAACGGGTAAAATAGTCACTTTGATCCCAGATTGATCTTGACCTTGGGCGGGTCACTTTCAAACCATCACCACTCGATCTGGCATCATTGATCTCCTTCAGTGAAGTTTTACCAAAATCAACTAAAAGGCTATCAAGTGTCAAATAAAGGAGACATCAATTGAATTTTGTTTGGGCCAGGTAGTCAGAGAGAATCGAATTTCACCAGATTGTATTGCCTCAATCAACTTCAACATGAGAAGGGAGGTAATTTATGTCAGAAACGAAAATTAGTCACTCTGATCCCTGATTGACCTGGACCTTGGGCGGGTCACTTCCAAACCATCACCATCGGATGTGGCATCCATGATTTCCATTCGTGAAGTTCTACCAAAATCGAGGAAAAGCCCGTCAAATGTCAAATAAAGGAGAAGTTTTTCTGCAAAAGATGAAAACTACTGATTTCTATGCACAAAGGGTATCCTTCCATTTGGGCATGTGCTGGCCAGATCAATCAAACCTTGCAAGACGCATATACGTAGCATTAAGACATCCTGACCAAGTATGGGTGTTATCTGATCAACACTCTAGGGGTAGTCACAGTTCAAAGATCCATCCTGATAATCTCCATTCATTCCCTATGGGGCCATTTTCCATGCTTTGGGGGGGTCAATGGTCAAAAGCTGCGGCCACCATTTAGGCGGGCAACATCTTCAGGATCTCACTGGCAACAACATACCCAAGCACGGTAGTGATCCGACCAAAACGTGTGTGTGGTCTAGTTAAAAAATCAATATTGAATTGTAATCTGGACACACAAGGGTGTGACATTCCACCTGAGCCTGGGATTCAGGGTTATAAACACATGAGAGAGTGGCATATGTCTTCTAATATGTCCATTGGCATTCTCTGATGAGTTCGTTTCTGTCAAAACCTAAAGCTGGTAATTTTGCTGCCCACTTGGGCATATGCCGGCCAGATCAATCAACGCCTGCAAGACGCATATATAGCATTAGGATATCCTAACCAAGTGTGGATGTTATCTGATCAACACTCTAGGTGTAAGCATGTGTCGGTAGTCATGTCCAAACACAATTGCACACTCACAGATCCTAGATGTACTACGCCAGGGCAGTCGCAATGAACATAAGCTACGGCTAGTGAGACTCTTGCTTGTAGAGACCAAGCTGAGAGAACGACTCACGTCAGTGAAGTCTGTAGAGTTTGAGACATCAATTGGCTCCCCACAGGGAGATGGTCCATCTCCGCTGCTTTTCACCTGTTACCGTGCTGCTGCATTGAACTCCGTGCGGGAAAATTCTACAAGACCACCCCCCACCCCCACCCCACCCCGTGTCAACACTGGGTATGCCGCTAGAGATGGAATACGCCGAGGATGTGGACTTCATAGACGAGGATATGAAACCCATTGACAAACTTCTCCCAATAGCTGCAAGCAAACGAAAAATTGATAATCGCCTTATGAATGAATCAAAAACCGAGTTAACACACATATATCTATCTATAAGGCATGACACTTAAGAAAATGACGACCCACTTCGTGGCGGCGATCCATCGAGGAAATGTAAAATCCTGGGCTCACTGCTTTGCAGTTTTGCTGACATTGCTGCAGCCTACATCGTGGGGAGCATAGCTGCCCAGTCCTTGTGGAACCTATGGAATGGTAGATCAAAGATGCCCTTGATAAAAAAGCCTACGTTTATACAAAGCAACCTGCGTATCCGCGATGCTGTATAACTGTAACATCTGGGTAGCTCCAACGGCAGCTCTAGACAAACTCGATGACTGCCACCGCAAACACCTACGCACCATCACTGGACAGCGATGGCCAAACAGCATAATTTCCAACGATGCGCTATACAAGATGTGTAATACATCGCCGCTGTCGCCCGTGTTTGGACGCGTGCTAAGGATGCCAGAAGAGACACCAGCACAGTGAATCTTGGAATGTGCCGTACTCGGACCTATCAAATACCAAACCAGGAGAGGACGGCATTGCATACATCTGCTAAGCGTGCTAGGAGGTGACTTCAAGAAAGCAGGACTCGGTGCACTCAAGTCAAGAATAGACCTGAAGACGCTAAGGATTTCGGTTGAGGACAAGACACAGTTGACAAAAGCGAAGACGGGCTGATTGCAGCTGTAGGATGTTTCTACTACTACAACCGAAGAATACAGTAATCATACATAATAATAATAGCTAGAGTGCACTCGAAGGAGATGCCGAATCGCTCCTTTGCACTCTGTCTTAACCATACACTTAGTGACGCCCGTGACCTAGACATTTGATCGTCTGACCTCAAACTGTAAACTATGATGAGGTGTCGTAATGTGAAGGTGTCTGCTAAATCGGGTGATGCTGTCTTCTTGCATTCCAGGGTTATAGACAAACATATCTATATCGGTATGCACTTCGTGACTCCGTGACCTAATGTATGTACCAAACCTGGTGATTTTTCGTACTTCCGTTCCCGATTTATGATAAGTGACCCTGTGACCTCGATCTTTGACCTTTTGATCCCAAACGAAGAATTTTCCAAGGCACTGTTAATATCAATGAATGTCCCAAATTTGGTGATTTGTTTTTGTTTTTACTTGAGTTCCTGATTTGTGGCAACACATGTGTATTTCAGGATGTACTGCGTGACCTCGCGACTTGGATCTTGAAAACTATTTCTAGCCACTCATAATATCAATGTATGTGATGAATTCGATTATTCTACACACTTGCGTTCCCGATTCATGGCTAAAAATGTGTATTTCAGGATGCAATAAGTGACCCCATGGCCTCGATCTTTTACCGTTTGGCTCCAAACTAACATATTTTCTAGCCACTCATAATATGACTGTAGGTGCAAAGTCTGGATGATTCTACATTATAAGATTTCCGAGGTATCGCTCGAATAAACAGTCACGCACGCACGCACGCACGCACGCACGCACGCACGCACGCACGCACGCACGCACGCACGCACGCACGCACGCACGCACGCACGCACGCACGCACGCACGCACGCACGCACGCACGCACGCACGCACGCACGCACGCACGCACGCACGCACGCACGCACGCACGCACGCACGCACGCACGCACGGACGCACGCACGCACGCACGCACGCACGGACAGACACACAGACAACACCAACTGCAATACTCACACCGGCCTACCCCGGCGTGACTACTACTACTACTACTACTACTACTACTACTACTACTACTACTACTACTACTACTACTACTACTACGACCCATAATAATAATAATAATAATAATAATAATAATAATAATAATAATAATAATAATAATAATAATACATATAGCCGGAAGCGGCGATGCACCTGTGGGGTGGGGTGGGTGGGGGCGGTGTTTGGGGGTGCAGGGTGAGTGTGGGCTTGGGTGGGGTCGGGGTGGGGGAGGTATCGTACTAACATAGGTAGATATATTTATTTCCACAATAGGCCGATGGCCCTTGAGTGTACAGTACATAAGCATCTTTTGGCGGAACACTAGCATAATACAATATTAAATTACTATATAATTAAAAATTAACATTTGTTTAACAGTATTTATTTACCCACAACATGACGCGGACTTCGATCTCTTAAGCCTTTTGTACGGAAGACGGCACGCCCCGACCTCTGTAGTTGTTTTGAGGAATGCCCATTTGCAGGCCAAGAGAAACCTAACCCTGAAATCTTACCACTGGAATGACTAGCTGGATAACCGAGCCAACCCTTCCAGTGGTAAACCCTCAATAATAGTCTCCTCCGGGCCTGTAAAAGAACAATCAATAAGCAAATAATTTGATTCTCTTGATTGAATTTAGCCATTAAAGTGTTAGCAGACACTATCAATTAGCCACACCACCCCATCCAATGCCTACCCACAAAATCCAAAACAGTACCATTATACCTATGACAGGCTGTGAGGGAGGAGAAATGAGGTACTGGAAAATGAAGAAAGAAAGAGAAAGAAAGCTGAAAGAAAAGAAAAAAAGGAGATGGAGAAAATGCATTTAGTTTACCCATTTTTGTCGCGTAGAAGAAAAGCGTTATATACAAAAGCTGCTGGACTGTTGAGCTGCTATTGCATTTTAACAGTTCGGTACATTTATAAACATTTGGTATTTTCCAATAAAATAGTTTTATATATTTCTTTCGCCATTCACTGTACATTGGGCATACAATTAAGAAGTGATATTCGTCTTCTATATCATCACATGTCTGCCATTTTCGTTCTTCTAGTGGTGTTGCAATAGGTCTGAGCCACCTTCCTGTTTCAATTAATAGTCTATGCGACCCGCTACGTAATTCGTTAAGAGCATATCGAAGTTTTGCAATCCTTACTTTATTTAATATGTTTTATAACCTAAATCGTCTGAAAGATAGCTGTAAGATCTTGTTTTGTTGCCATGCTCCAAAAGTCCCCTCCATTCCTGGGTATGCATAAGTAGTCTAGGGGGGACGGTGTGTGCTATTGGTCTCCTGTCAAACATGATTGATGGGTATAGGTCACGAGGTCAAGTGCATTTGTTGGAGAGCAATAGCGCACAGCCGCTCCCCTCCAGTCAATAATGATTGATGAGTACACGAGGTCAAGTGAAATTCACTATCGTTCTAAATGAGCAGGTGGCCACTATTGTTCTAAATGAGCGGGTGGCTGCTATCGTTCATGCAGGTGGCCGCCGCGCGCTATTGTTATAAATGTCTGGCTACAGGCTATTGTCTGTTATGCCATTTTAATGCATAGATTAATGTGTTTTTAAAATAGGTATTGTCATGCGTTGATCAAGTTCGTGCTGTGTTTAATGTATTAATTAGGTGAGCGGCGGCGGCCCATCTTCGTGGTTAAAAAAATAGTTTGAAATTGCCCGAGTCATTTAATTTTTCCACAAATCAGAGCGTTGCGTTACACAGGTAATATACAGGTAAACTAAGTGATGTTGTATAATATTATATAGATAATAATCATGCATCTATCGTATTTAAGGGGTGGTCTTTAAATTGGCAGCCATTTAATCATTACATTTTTTAAAAAGATGGAAAGTGGCAGTCATTTAATTATTAAATTTTCAAAAAAATATTGTGTAATTTTAAACAGGTGGCAACATGTGTATGTACCCAGACACAGTCATTTTTCCTAGTTTTATTACCTTTTTTCGGAATCCACGCTGCTGAACGCTATTGAATGTTTTTCTTCATAAAATACACCTTTCATATAGCAGACTATAAAATACATTAATTATACTGCATGAAAGCGCATCGGCCAGCTGCATGAACAATATCGCACAGCCGGCCATTTAGAACAATAGCGGCCAGTGCCCACTTATGAACAATAGCGTCCACACACTTATGAACATGTGTTAGCACATGCTTATTTGAGCGCATTGGCATACATAAAACACATTCTGGTGAATAAATGACATGAGCTTGATATTTGGCAAGATATTACAATGTCCTTGCTGGGAGTAAGGTTTGCACAGCTTCGGTCACCTGCATGAACAATAGCGCACAGCTGGTCATTTAGAACAATAATGCACAGCGACCACATGTGATGGGTCAGAATGTGTGCTTGTGTATGCATGTGTGAAGAGGGGTGTTGTGGGTAAAAACTTTATTACATTATTTTATTTTTTGAACAGCGAAAATATTGGATATGTTCCCTTTCACAGGTTAGAGGCAATGGATCAGTTTGTTAAATGGCTAACGTGCATAAAATCTACGCGTGTTTAAAAGGTATCCAGCGAAAATATGGCCGCCTTGTTATTGCGCATAATGCGTGCGCCTAAGATTCGCTTTTAATCCTTCAATTTGTATGCAAATGCGTTAACCTTCATCTAAAACCCTCAAACATGAAACTAAGTGGCTTCTTATGTCACCAGTTATTTAATTTTCAAAAAACCAAAGCGAAATACAGCGTTACATAGGTAATATATAGGTAAACTAAACGATGTTGTAGGTATAATATTATATAGATAATAATCATGTATCTATCGTATTTAAAGTGGCAGCCATTTAATTATTAAACTTTCAAAATTGTTATGGAAATGAGTTCGTGTGGTAAATAACAATGTCCACCATCGTGCATGTCCGTCATCAGTTGAATGGTAGTAAAACGTAGAATATTTTGAAACTAAGTGGAATTGTGGTGTCCTATGCCAAATTGTCGCATTAAACGGAGCTTTTTGAAAAATAGCATTTACGCGCATGATCGATGGCACCTGCATGAACAATAGCCCTCAGCGGTCACTTATAAATTGTTCATGCAGGTGGTCGCTGGTATCAGGTGAATATTTAGAAACTAGCGTGAATTATAGATTCCTATGTCAAATTAGTATCAAAAGTATTTGTTTAAACTACCATTGCACCACTACTTACGTTTGAAAAATCAGAAAATAACAGAATATTTTGAAACTAGCACGAATTGTAGCTTCCTATGTCAAATTAGTATCATAAAATATTCGCTTAAACTACCACCGCACCACGATTTAGGTTTTGAATAAACAGAAAATAAGATTTTATGACTTTTGTAAGTTATATGGTAATAAATTGTAACATTTGATCTTATCTCGACCAAACAGGATTTAGAACAATAGCGTCCAGCGGCCACCTGCATGAACAATAGCGCACAGATGGATATTTATAATGATAGCTTGCAGCATCCCACTTATGAACAATAGTGCACAGCCATCACGAGTTCTGATTTTTGCCGGTTGTGTATGCCGTCATGGCTTAGGCGCGACACTGATGTAATATGTGATACTGCTAGATATGGTTTAAAAAATTCAAATAGCGAAACATGTTTAAACTCAGCGAATTACGGTATTCACCCACAATTCACGAATATTGACTTATGTCTGATTAAGCAATAGTTGTATGAATGCACTTTCGCACGAGCATATGGTTTTTTTTACATCAGAGTTATTATTCAATGCACAGATGTGAACACGCTAGGCATAATGCGGATTAATGTAGACTTTCATCTAAGTTGATTAATACGATGGATACAAATTTACCATTTGTAATTATCGTTTCATTAATTTGGTCATGAATATAATAAAAGTACACGTAATATTTTGTTTATCACGTTACCAGCTGAAAGTTTCCGTAATTCTTTATGAATAAATTCGCTCAAGTTTATGCACTATACATACTGGGCATGCGATATAGTTCGCGCATACTTTGATTAACATGGATAGCAATACTACTATCGCATCAGTCTCACGGCTGGTTTATAACACACATGAATTAGCGAATATATTTCGTATTGAATTTGGGGGACGCGGTGTTCTGTGTCACGTGTTTACGCAGGAATATCACGTGTGTCTGCATATGTGACGTGAGGATAGCTGGCCAGGTATGTCTTTTACTCATCATACCGTTGAATATTTTGTAACTAATTTGTCATGGCGTTGGCACCATATACACGTGTGTGTTAGTGCGTGTGTGCTGTGGGGGATAGCTAACCAGGCTATAGTAAAACGAAGATCAGTGCATAGAAAGACATAACTTTAAGATGTGGTGACCCTTGAAAAAGGACCTGATGTTGTTTTGTGATGTGTAATCATTGCATGTGCGTTGATATAACGCTCTAGCTTCATGACACCTTTTGTATTTGCAACACTTATCTCTCACCTGGCATTGCGTATGAATTAATTTTTAAGATTACATTCATTTAATTCCTTAAGGTATTCAACCCTTCAGTTTCGAATTTCTGTAATAATAATATTTACTGACAGTCGTAGTGCTACATCATTATATCTATTCCACTCGATACACCCATAATGTATTGAAGTTGAATTCATCATACTTAAATCAGCTTAAATTCAAAGAATGAATGCCCAGTTATTTAAATTTTCCGCTATTTACAAACGTTCTTCGTGCTCATAACGGTTTATGTCAATAAATGTTTTCTGTAAGCAAATGTTCGAAATAAACTTGCGCAATGCGCGTGATTTAAATTTTGAAGTCACTAATGGGATTATTTTGCAACATACGCGTTCCTATGTTATGGCTCTTTCTGCTTTAGCACTTGTGTCGAAATTAATTTTGTTCAATCGACCACTTATGCACACACACACACCAACACACGAAGTCGGAGTGTCAGACAGATGGACACGCTGCAAAATGTTAAAAATACTTTTGATCAAAGCGATATTATTATTTGTAGTATAGAAAAATGTATTTGTTGCGTGACTTTGCATACATCTTATGCTACCACTCAGAATTCCAGCGTCGGTATATGGCAGACATACTACACTTCATTCGCTATGTTCTATTTTAATAAATTATATTAATCGCATTATAAGATTCATTTAGAATATCGTTAACAACTGAACATCGTAATCGTATAAAAATGTAATGTTAAAATGTATAAACTATATTTCAGCATGGCGGATGAACAACGGCAACAAATTATTTCGATTATAAGGGCATTTCAGATACCAAGACCAGTACCTCCAGTTATCCTTATACCTGTACCAAGGTACATACCTAGACCACCGGGCATGTACCTGCGTGGCTCTTGCCTCCAATCCATTGACGTAGTCGTGGTTGATAATTGACATTAGGTGACAGACATACAGACCACGTGAGACTGATGGACATGGGCTGCATTGATAACCGGTTCCGATCTCGAAATAAGACAACTGTTGCTGTGTGGCATTCTCTCGTAGAATGGCTAAGTCTTGTCATGACATGACTTTGACCCTCACATTAAACATTCTTGTGAACAGATGAGACTGAAAATAGACCTATTTTATAAATAGACATTAATAATACATAAATAATTGTCGGCAGAATATTGTATATATATAGAGTATATAGAATTATACACGATACCGTGTGTAGTCAGCATAAACATCCCTCCTCCTATCCACATATCACACACCCTCCCATTGCACATGACAAAATGTATAAAACACTTTTTGATGTAGTTATTATTATTTGTAGCATAGAAAAATGGATTTGTTGCCTGACTTTGCATACGCCTTTATGTTACCACTCACAATTCCAGCATCGGGACATGGCAGAACTCCCACACATCATTCTCTATATTCTATTTTATTTTTGTTTTGTAAATCCCTGACAGGTAAACATTACACAGAAGTTAGTTTTCCATATTTTTATTCACTATCATTACCACCTGTTTCAGTATCATTATCATCTAGATGGGTATGTATGTACTCATGTATCAGGTACTAGGGTACTATACTATGTAAAACCCATTGGAAGTGATGTTGCGTGTATAGGACCATATACCTAATTATCAAAAATGATCAGTATTTTGGTTCCAAAATGCCACACACCTTCGATATGCATATGAGCACATTTTGTATTCCATATCGTCACTCACCGTGAACTCACACGTAATCACTTATGTCTTATCGCCTATAAGTAAATGATTGCATTAAGAAATGTATTACATGTAATGGCTACCGCATTATTTACTAGAAACTACTGCATGAGGCGACGTTTATACGTGCATTTTTTCCTAAAATATATATTACACAGATTATGAGCGAGACATTTTCTAAAATATTTTATGTATCTTACGCCCATCTACTTATATTTACCTTCGCGGGAAAAGGATTTCATGTACTATACCACCTCAGGACCTAATCATATTACATTGTATCTTTATGTGTAGGGGGAATTTTCCTAGTTCGGGTATATATCATAATATTTGGTGTATTCTTTTTTATGTGGAAAGGGATTTTTGTAATTTTATTTGGCAGGTCTGTGGCAGATCAGTTTTCTGAAACCCAAATTTCAGTTGCATATAACATCACTAGTCAGATAATATAGTAAAAAAGTGCATTATTATTATTATTATTATTATTATTATTATTATTATTATTATTACAAAGCCTCATTAGAAACCTTAATAGTCGACAATTTTAAATATTTGTGATTTTATCTTCATAATGTTCTAATGAACCATGGCCACTATCGTCAACATGGACGACGTTCTCAGACACATGAGAACATTGGTACGCGTCTGCCATGTTCATGCAGGTTCACGCTATTGTTCATAAGTGTACACTGGACCATGTACAACTTCTGTATAGTTGTATTTAACCCCGTTTTAAATTCGACTTCTTGCGCTAAATCATTATATCCATCTTGCCACACACCATAGCAGCGCATGATCCTCTGTGGAGGGGTGGGGGTGGGGGTGGGGGTGGGGGGTGGGGGTGGGGGTGGAGTAATTGCCGATGGATCTCTTATTAATGCTTTTATCATTTCCGTTTTACCACACTGCGTAAGACCACAGACAATCATGGTAAAGGGGTGACGTAACATCGTATTATAGTCAAGCCTTGATGCCATCACTCGCAAACGTCACAAAGCATATGCACAAACACGTATATATATTGGTGGCGACCCAGAAGCACGATGACGTGATATGACGTAATGACTCATGTTCACGTTTATGAGACATGACTGTCTGAACTGCGTTACTCTTTGAACCATTACTATATCAATAACTCTTTGCACACTCACCTGTCATTATTTGCCAAAGATCATAAGACCATTGGTGTCCAATTTTATTCAAATTTGTAACAGCACATTTTTACTCGGCTTTGAAAAAAGTTATTTATAAGATGGCTTTTACTTCGGAGAGCGACAACGCATAAACACATGCTCTGCGTCAGCCGTTCCAATACTCTGAATGGTATGTGTCTAGCTGCGTGCTATGATAATACACGCGGATCTGTATTTTTGACCTGGGTAGGAGGCGGGTGGCTCTTTAAAGTAATGATGTGTAACAAGACACAGTTAAGCATATGAAATATCCCAACAGCCACATGACGTTCATGACGTGATTTCAATGGATTCAACATTGAAACAACGGCATGTGCCTGAAGGGTATATGTTTTAGCAAGTCATTCCAGTTGAAAGGTTTTTCAAAATAAGCTTTCCTATACTCGAAAATAGTCCCCTCAACGTTATGCAAACCATTTTAAACCGTCAACATAAAATAATTATGCTGTTTTCAGTAAAAAATACATTCCATATTCAAGAGCATTTTTACAGTATATAATCCTGATACTATTATTATGAAGGCAGTCATTTCATATGTGAATTTGCAAACACATTTTCTACATATAAAATATGTTTTCACTCGAACTGTTTTATATCTAAGAACATTTATGGTTAGGTGAAGCATATTAGTGAAGATTATTATGAAGGAAATCATTTCACATGTGAATTTTCAGAAAACCATCCTTTAATGGCTTGAACTATTTTCATTTTCATAGCATGAGAAATTATTGACCCAGTCATTCCTGTACTCGAAAATAGTTCCCTAAAACTATTTTATACAAACCATTTTAAACCATCAACATGCAATAATTATGATGTTTATCAGTAAAAATATACATATGCTATTCAGGAGCATTTTACAGCGTATAATCATGATACTAGTATTAGGAAGGCAGTGGTTTAATATGCGAATTTTAAAAAACACATGTAAATTTTCAAAAAAACCATTTTCTACATGTAACATATGTTTTCACTCAACCTGTATTTATCTCAAGAACATGTATGGTTAGGTGAAGAGTATCAGGGAAGATTATTTTGGATGAAGTCATTTCACATGCGAATTTTAAAAAAACCCCAAAAAACAGCAAAAAACGACCTTTAATGGCTAAAAACTATTTTCATTTTCATATCAAGAGAAATGATCAGCCCCAGTTATTCCAGTTGAATGGTTTTAAAAAATAATTTTCACTATCCTCGAAAATCGTTCCCTCAATGGTATGTAAACCATTTTAAACCATAACATAAAATTTTTCAGTAGAAATATACATTCGCTATTCAAGTGTTTTTTTCAGTATATAATCTATTATTATGAAGGCAGTCATTTCATATATGACTTGTCAAAAAACATTTTCTACATATAAAATGTTTTCACTCATCCTGGGGTTTCTTTTATCTCTAAGAACATTTATGTTTAGGTGAAGAGTATCAGGGAAGAGTATTATGAAGGCAGTCATGTCACATGCGAATTAAAAAAAACCCCAATATATATCAGTGGTAATCTTTGGCAGTACAAAAAGATTCTATGAAAAACTACATTTTCGTCTTAAATTAATAGAGCTTGAAAGAGTAGATAGCTACAAATATCTTGGAATATTTTTTTCATATAATAGCAGCCTCCTTTTAGCGGAGAAAAATATTTCCGAACAAGCTCGCAAAGCTACATTTGCACGACATCGCCGAGCCAGGGAGCTGGACCTACCAACGGATTGCCATATTAAATTGTACCGCCAAATAATTGAGCCAATCCTACTATACGGGTGCGAAGTCATCGGAATAGAAAACTGTAACCTATTAGAGAAAGCAAATTTAGATTTTTTCCGGTACATCATTAACAAAAATAATAGCACCCCAAAGTATATGATATACGGCGAGTTAGGAGAAACCCCAATCAAAATTGTAATAAGAAAACGCAGGATAACATACTGGCTTAGGCTCATCTCAGGTAAGCAAACCAAACTCGCTTGCAAAATATACAAACATATTCTATTAGACCACAATCAGAACGGAACATACCACAAATGGCTAGACTCTATAACAAATGTTTTAGATAGCACGGGCCATAGCTATCTCTGGACGAACCAAACAATACACAACTTCAATGAAACACAAATAAGAATAAACAAAAATCTTGATGACCAATATATCCAAACATGGCAATCAGAGATGGGCGTATCTTGGAAGGGAAAAATCTACCACTCTTTTAAAATATATTGGGAAATGGAAAATTATTTCATGAACCTAAATGACCGTAACAGAATCTTATTCACGAGATTTAGAACAAGCAATCATCGGCTACCAATAGAAACGGGGCGGTGGGAAGGCATACTCCGGGAAGAAAGAATCTGTCCACGATGCACCCTGGATGAAATAGGAGATGAATGTCATTACCTATTCATCTGCGAATTCTTTAGCGATAAACGTATAGAAATCTTCCCAAGACACTATTATAAAAGACCAAATTTTTCGAAATTTCACCAACTGCTTTCAACGAAGAACAAGAAATTACTAATAAAGATCTGCCGTATGATCGAAGAAATCAATAGGCACTTCCAACGTTGATTAACCCTATACACAATGGACTCGCAGATTAACAACACAACATTGACGAGAATTGCAAAGTACCACCGCCACCACCACCACCACCACTACCACCACCAGCAACAACACCAACAACAACGACAACGAAAACGACAACGGCGACTACGACAACAACAACGACAACAACAATAACTATAGCAGCGACAGCAACAACAGCAACAATAACAACAATATTAATAATAGTAAGGTTTAAACATAGTAGTCAACCATGTCTAGAAAACTACTCTACCGCTAGATGTCGCTCCATTCAGACTAGTGCTCGAGTCGGACCATACGCTTTTGAACCCAAATGTAACAAACTGACCGCATTAGTGAACAGGTTCCACTGGGTGGGTGCACAAGATTCTCCATACACTACCTAAGATTCGATCCGATCTGTTACTCAAGTACCTGATGTCATAATAAAAATGTGTCACTTTTTATATGACGTTACAATCATACAACGTAAGCAGGCAACTGCCCTAGTAACCCGCTTGGTGTCCCACACTGGTTATTCAAGATCTCCCCTAAGCTATCCAAGAACCGACCCTATGTAACCCAAGTATCTGTCGGCTAACGTTATAGTGTAACGTTATAATGTGGTCTTCTTAAAGATTTCCCTTAAACCAATTAAGAACTGACCCTATGTTACCCAAGTATCTGATGTCATAATAGAAATGCGTTAGCTGTCAGCTAACGTTATAGTGTAACGTTATAATGTGGTCCTCTTAAAGATTTCCCTTAAACCAAAACTGTTACCCACGTATCTGATGTCATAAAAAACACATCACATTTTAGCCGACGCCAAAATCACATAATGCAAACAACCACCTGCCTTAACAACCAGTTTGTTGCACCCACACTGTGGCTATCCAAGAAACAATAACAAGAAACCTAATTGTAGAAAAACTATAGAGTAACACGATGAGAGGCTGTTTTGTAGATTTAACACAGCAATGACTGGTTCGGTTATCGAGCAAGTCACTTTGGTGGTGAATACCCAAAATAGTCTCTGTCGGGATATGAATGAATATAACTGTCTATTGTTGAAAATAAGGTTGTTCTGTATTTTAGTTTAAAAAATGACTACCTTATGTACAGCAATGACCCATTTCTAAGAATACCAATCTGACATTTTTTATAATCAGTTATTATATATTTATTATAATCTAAATCCTGATGACCCCCACAATATGACCACTATAATTTTAGTACTTTGTTATTGAGATGGCGGTACAATAACAGTACTAATTCTGTCATTACTAATTATGAAGTACGTGTAAATAATAACTGTAACTTTCATAATAATTCTAAGTTACTACTACTACTACTACTACTACTACTACTACTACTACTACTACTACTACTACTACTACTACTACTGCTGCTGCTGCTGCTGCTGCTGCTGCTACTGCTACTGCTATTGCTGCTGCTGCTGCTACTACTACTACTACTACTACTACTACTACTACTACTACTACTACTACTACTACTACTACTACTACTACTACTACTACCACTACTACTACTACTACTACTACTACTACTACTACTACTACTACTACTACTACTACTACTACTGCTACTACCGGAAGCACAAACAGTGGTTATATAACTAGATAAATACCAAAATATGTAATTATGAATTGATATATAATGTCTGATCGCCATAACATTTATAATTTCTGTAAATTCATATTCCCCATATGCCATTATGTGGCCTGGGGGTGTAAATAAAATAATCTGAATCTGAATCTGGTAACCCTAACAGTAGCACGATGACGTGATATGACGTAATGACACATGATAGCGTTTATGAGACATGACTGACTGAAACGCACGCATAATGCTAACTAAGCTTTGAACTGCTACTCCTTAAATAATGCACACGCCACAGTCATTATGTGGTAAGATCATAATACCATTGACGCATGTTGTAAAGTACTGTGTGCTTCAGCCTGCATTTTGTCGCTCGTTATGGAGAGATCACTGCAGTGCTCTATTCAGCTGTATTTCGTAGCCTGCTTTTGGTGAATGCAATGCGTGCAGATGTGTTTTGAAGTGCTGCATTAATATACCGATGCATATTGCCAATAGAGGGTGGGGTGATGGGTGCACCATTCAATGGCATGATCGTATAAGGAGTAAACAAATTAAAGCATTTACAATTTTTTATATTAATAATGGTATTGTAAATGAGACAACATATTATTACATTGATATGATTCTAGTCCGCAACATCAAACTACAATATGTTTACTAATACTACACTATTAAAACAATATATTAATTAAGGGCAATGCTATTAAGGGTATCGTTATTATGGTATTAACAGTTGTTTAACAAATATGACATCGGCGACGCACCTAAACCATGACGTCATACACAACCGGTACAAATCAGTACTTTACTCTTTAGTGACTAAATTTAGGTCCTGCACCAAAGTGCGATACAACGATATGTTTACTAATACTGCAATATTAAGACAATATATTAATTAAAGGTCATGATATTATGGCGTTATCAATTGTTTAACATATATTACATCTGTGACGCACCTAAACCATGACGTCATACACAGCCAGCACAAATCAGTACTTAACTCTTTAGTGACTAAATTCGGTCCTAAAAATAATATATCGGGCTTAACCCTTTAATGGCGAAAACATCCATAGATGTCCTCCTTAGCGGGATAGAGAAGGACCCATTTGCGGACTGTGAGAAGACTAATTTTGAAAATATACAACCGGAATGGCGGCCACAGGTATCTAAATCGTGGCGCAATTATGTTATTTAAGTCTGATTAATATCTCGAAACTAATTTGACTGTGCGATGATATAGGCAGCTCCAAACTCTCATCCATGTTAGTTTCGTAATGTTCAACAACATGTATATATAGTTGATAGACCGCTAAGGAGGGTGGCTACGGATGGTGTCACCATTAAAGGGTTACGCCCAATGTATTAATTAAAGGCGTCAATATTATGGCATTAACCGTTGTTTATCGTATAGTACATCGACGATGTACCATAACCACGATGCCATACACAAACGGTACAGATCGGAACTATGTTCATATAAATCATAATGTTTGCTAAGTTCACAACGATATTCATCTTCGCACATTTCTTGCAATGCGTCTTCAATATACAATTCAAGATTGTCAATCGGATTAAAGTTAAAATCAATACCTAAACACGAATGTTGACGTTGACTCGAATGATTCACACTGCAACCGTAACAATTTTGTACCGCTAGCTTTTGTATCTTTGTAGACAACATATACGCGAATAATCTCTGGCTGTTCTCGCGCTCATTAGGCGAAGGGCAATACTACTCTTACAATGCTGGCATAATTTCATATCATCATGATTTAGTTCATCATCAGTATCAATGGCATCGAGATTTAGTTCATCATCGACACACATGTCGTCGCGGTATATAACGTCTATAGTATCCTGCGAAACGTCCATTTGCCAATACTGGATCATCAGTATTGCTAGTTGACGTAGTAGGTAGAATGTCAGACATGTTCAGATTACTGCATACCGTAAAAACTCGGAGGTAATGCGGAAAACGCCTCTGCGGAGATATGTTCTGTTTTACTGTTAAAGGTAGGCAATGTTATGTATATCGATGCAGGGGAAATCGTCACTGATAGATATGCGAACAGAAGAGTCCATCGAATAGGTAAATTGTACGCCCTCCTTTCTCTTAAAGATCAGGAATGATATGCACCAGTTGTCTAAACACTTTTATGCTTAATATACACCACGTTTAGTAGGATAACCGTCAGGATGAAACTGTCGCAGATTGATACATAATTTTTCGCCAAATCGAATCGTTCTCGCTTTACACAAATTTCCGAGATCGCACCAATATGATGATTGCTTTAAATACTTCATACATTGATCAGTCGACACTATGAATGATTGAAAGCGATAGATGCGACATGCGAGACAACGTCATTTATATCGCATTGGAAACAATAGCGTCCAGCGGGCACCTACATGCACAATAGCGTACAGATGGCCATTTAGAACAGTAGCGCACAGTGTACACCTATGAACAATAGCAGTCACTCACATGAACAATAGCATCCAGAGGCCGTCTGCATGAATAATAGCGTCCAGCGTACACTTATGAACAATAGCATGAACCTGCACGAACATGGCAGTTGCGTACCAATGTTCTCACGTGTCTGAGAACAACGTCCATGTTGACGATAGTGACCACGATTCAGTAGTACATTATGAAGATGATATCACAAATATTAGAAACTATCAATTAATAAGGTTTCTAATGAAGTTTCTGAGGTTTTGTATTAAAAATACTCACATTGATACCACCTATATTTAAAGACCTATAGCTCCTTAAATACGCTCGATACATGATTATTATCTATATAATATTATACATACAACTTTGATAAGTTTACCTATATATTGAACGCGTAATGCTGTACTTCGCTCTGGACGATGATTTGAAAATCACGTGGCCCACAGGGCACGCATACTGGGGCACACACACACACACACACACACACACACACACACACACACACACACGCACGCACGCACGCACACACCGCGTATATTTGCACAGGGGCGCACACAGAGACATACACACGCACATGTGTACTGTATATGTACGTGCACGGGGGTGCATAGAGGCATGCACACGCACATGTATACTGCGTATATACGGGTAGGGGTGCACACGCAGGGGCATACACACACGCACGTATACCTCGTATGTACGCGTAGGGGTGCGCACATGGAGCACACACATATGTACGTTATGCATACGTGCAACTGCATGTGTGGCCCACACGTGTGATGCGTGTGGTGACTGCTTTCATCTGGTACACGATAAACAAATATTGAAGAAAATTGCATCTTCATCTGATATATTAATCAGCTCAGAAACAAATGTCAGTAATTTGCATAACACCCTGTGTTTTCACATATGTGCAGTAAATAGTAACTCTTTGATATAAATTGTATGCTTAAACAAAAGTGCATTCTTTCCAACTTAATCAGGTGAAGTTAATGTTGACGAATTGACTGCAAATGAATAAATAATTGCTCGTGCGTGTAATGTGCATGTGGCAAATAATACACCACTAGAATGAGCACTCGCATTTAATCAATTACATTCCACACCAGGTTTGTCATGTCTGACTATCTGAATTAAAAAAAGGCATTCAAATAAACATGAAGTATTACGGTATGCGATTTTTCACACACCACGCTCTGACAAATTCCGACCACAATGTCTAGAAAATGGATAGCCATCAGAGTCAGTCATTCCAATGATAAATTTTCAAAAATAGTCTTCTATAGGTCTGAATATGAAGAAATTCGATAGGTGTTGTTGGGTGGGTGGGGTTAATGCATGTTGTGGCTGTAGGTCGTAGCGATGGTGGTGGTGGTGGTGGTGCTTAGTGCTTGGTGGTGTATGTCAGTACTGATGGTAGCGGTGGTAGTGGTTCTGGTGGTGGTACTAGTGGCGGTTGTGATGAAGGTGGTGAGTGGTGGTGTTGATGCAGGTGGTGGTGATGGTGGTATGTGTTGATGGTGATGATGATCGTGGTGGTGGTTGTGGTCGTGGTTGGTGTAGGCGGTTGGTGGTGTGTGTTTGCTGGTGCCATGTCTAGACAAATAGATAGCAGAGCCAGTCATTCCAATAATACAATTTTACAAATAGTCTTCTCTTTCTCTGCAAATGGACATTTTCTAGGAGAAAATAGAAATTTACTTGAAGAAATTTGAGGGTTAAATGGTTAACGGGTTAAGAAAATCTATAGCGTCCATGAGGTGGTCGCTTAGGGTAGGCTTGACTGAATTATATAGAAAAAAATTATGGTTATAACGTCTCCCCGTTGTGTAGCCCAACAGGATATATTTTATATTTGACTTGTAGTAAATGACCATCTATGATTATGCTACTATGCTCGTAATGTGGCTCTTAATTGTTGAAATGTAACGTCGTGAATGATAAGGCATACTGTCTCCAACCAACTCCCCACAATGCACTTACAACTGTTAACTATGAATTCCGTGAATTAAAAATGCGTTAATCTAAGTGGTAAACAACAATAGCCAGTGGGTGGGTTCACGTGCTATTATTGATTTTTTTTAAACTTTACTCCAAGCGAGGACATTGTAATATCTTTCCAAATATCCATGTCATGGCATTTGTTCACCAGAATGTGTTTTTATGTATGGAGTGCGCTCAAATAATCAAATGCTAACACATGTTCATAAGGGTCCGCTGGACGCTATTGTTCATAAGTGGGCGCTGGACGCTATTGTTCTAAATGAAGGCTGTGCGCTATTGTTCATGCAGGTGGCCAATGCACTCTCATGCAGTATAATTAATGTATTTTATGGTCTGCGATATGAAAGACGTATTTTATGAAAAAACATTCAACAATGATCAGCAGCAACGTTTCCAAAAAAAGATAATACAACTAGGAAAATTACTGTGCCCGGCCATATACACATGTTGTCACATGTATACATGTGTAGCCGTCTGTATAAAATTGAACAACCTTTTTTTAAAAATCTAATAATTAAATGACTGCCACTTTACACCTTTTTTGAAAATGTAATAACTAAATGGCTGCCAATTTAAAGATCACTCCTTAAATACGATAGATACATAATTATTATCTATATACTAGTGTACAACATTGCTTAGTTTACCTATATATTACCCGTGTAACGCAACACTGTGATTTTTTTTAACGATAGCGAAACTATCCCTCAAGGATCCGTATCACCATGTAACGTTTTATCTTTCTGGACAACACGGTTTTGACGGTATTCAACTTTTCCAACTATTTGGGTGGAACAATTCCTCCCTATTTACGATTACAATAGACTTCCTAGAACTACATTCTTGAGACTCCAATAATACGTAAACAATAGGTTATATATATACAAGATGTAACTAAGTGACATCACACAGTAATGTTGACGTTAATATAGATAGTACGTCATGGTCTCCTGTACGCCTCTCGCCTCTCTTTTTCTATTAACATATAGTTGTAGAACATTCGTTCACATTCCCTTTCGTCGTACTCCCTTGCATGCTTTTCCCTCTTAGTCTTTATATACTTGGCACCCAACGAGCGGCCGAATGTTCGAGGCTATATATACACGTAATGTTGCGTCATGGCGTTCTTCATTACATGTATGTATTGATGTTGTAGGGTGCGATTAACCGGATTTGGCCATTTAGTTGTGAGTGATAGCGCACATCTGAGATACTCAGACTTCCTACAGCAGCCATTGTTCTTGACATCAATAACTGACAGTGTGACAGTGGCGTTTGATACTGATCCTATTAGGTTTGCCTTTTCTGTACAAGACAGTGTGGCGAAGAGGTGGATTTTTATCACATTTGAAACAACATGTGAGTATTTAATCTGTATTAGGTATTGGGTATGCAGCAATACTTCAAATAATATAATGACATATGATGTGTGGCATGCAGACTTTGCCAGTACTTGTAGATGCATTGACCTAATGCTTTCATGGGGAAATTGGCCACAGACGACCTGTGTAATGGTCTTGAGGAATGTCCATTTGCAGGCCAAGAGAAGAATCTTTTTAATTTGCCATTGGAATAACCGGCTCTATACTCAAGCCAGTCATTTCATTCGTCAATCCTCAATATAGTCTTCTCTGGGCCTGTAAATGGGCATCCATTATGCGAATATGTCGGTTTTCTTGACCAAAATCAACCATTAAAGGGTTAATATACTTATGCCAGCAAGAGCTATGAGCTACGAATAGATGCTTTGGTGACACGAACCGACGCTAGACAATGTGAGCGTCTTGTTGCAGAGACAACTTCTAGTATCAATATTAGTGTGTGGCCACACGCTTCATATTTACTTTAACGTACCTGACTCACTGCACAAAACTAGTCTTCTCTAGATTTGCGGTTTCGATCACATTTGACTAGCCGAACAGTAGCGTGGTATGCATGAGCTTCTATAGAGAAATGGGATTGTTCAATTTCTCAAAAAATGTCCATAGCATCATTTAAAAGCCCAATACTCATTAATCGGCACACCAATCCTAGCCAATCCTAGTCAAACTTTCCTGGAATGAGGCTACAAGACATTTACACATTCAAACAGAAGTCGCTTGTGACAGTGTTTCATTTTCCTAAGAGATTTAACAATATGTCTTAGAATATTACTCCTTATTAGTTGGTGGGCCGATATTAATCAAAATTTGGTAAGGGAATTATAGCTTTTTTTGCTACATTTTTGGCAAATTAGGCAACCGGCCATTTTCCTGATTGTTCGAAGAATCCATTTAAATGAATGCTTTAGAGGAGTTTGGGCAATTTTAGAAAAATTGCTGGCTAGGTATAGTCTTCTTGCTAAATTATAAATTCATTTCTTAGTACTATAGCCACATCTGAATAGGCATCTGTCATTAGCAAAGTAATCCTTCTTCGTGACAGAGAGCTGGAAACTCTAATCGGCAATGACGCGTTGTACACTATGCGCAATATTCGCCTGTCCATCATTGCGACCCTCCATCACTTCAATCCATCCGGTAATCCGTCCATCGGCCTATGTATCTGTCCCTCCGTCAATTCAACAGTACACCCCATCCCAGCCCCACGCCACCCGTCCATCCGCCCATCCATACATCCATCCGTTTAATGGTCCTTTCTGTCATATATCCGTCCCGTCGTCCATTTGTTCGCATGTCCATCCGTCCACCCATTCATCAGTCTCTATGTCCGCATTGATAACTCAGTATCGCCTGAAGGAAATCTGTTTTAATATTGGGTCCATAATCTCAAATCTCAATAACAAATAACATGATATCCATTACGGCTGCTATGTTAAGAATGTGGCCCGTATTTAACTACACATCCACTATACACGACCACAATTCTGACCCTTAGATGGCTAAACGGGAGGTGAATAAAACTTAATTTGCTGTTGCCAATAGAGCAATTGTTTTTCATTACAGCCTGTGGTCTAGGTGGCAATTGCACTGGTGGGTCTGGATGTGGCAACAATGGGTGGCTAATTCTGCAAGACGAATCTGACACGATCCAACCAAAGATTGATAACGAGACCGCATACCAATGTATGTGGCGAATAGCTGCAAAGAACACCAAATACATCATCTTCACCTTACTACCCACTGAGCCTTCAAGCACCATCATTAGTATAACTGTGTATGATGGTCTAGAGCCGCATCCAATCAGGATGTTGGCTACACTTGTGCCCACAGACACCTCCTTTAGCGTAATATCCCGTACCAACACAGTGACTCTACTAGTGAAGATGACACGCGGGAACGACAACATGCTGCGCGTAACTTTCAAAGAGGCAGGTGTGTTTTCCAAGATTTATAATCGAATGTTTAAGAATATATTTATATATATATATATATATATATATATATATATATATATATATATATATATATATATATATATATATATATATATATATATATATATATATATATTATTATTATTATTATTATAATTATTATTATTAGCAGCAGCAAACTCTTCGCAATCAGATATCCACTACCACGCCCTTTATTCCTACCAGGACCACCCTTCTAGCAAGATTCTATGAAATTGATGGCAAAATGTCCTGTTCGATTGACGATTAATGTACTAAGCCATTCTTAATTCAGTAATGTATATTTAATCTACGTTTTAGATTAACCACCCTGTTTTTTTACGTGTTCTATGCTTGTCCTAGGAAACTACAATGAATGCCATAAATGAGAGCTGGAAACTAATCACCCTTCTTCAGAGGATAGCCCCAACCCAGAGCCCTGGTATTGCTCGATTCTTGAACGTGGCATAGCCAGCACAGAACGAAGCGAAAAAGGCATGTGTTAAGTTGGTAGGATAGTGAATGAAACTAAGCCCTAAACATTGGCTAAATTCGTAGCAAACTAGACTTGGTCTTGGTAACGTACACCATGGGAACGAGCATTATACATCCTGTGATGTCCAATTTTAGCATAGTTCATTGATTTCTGGTTCCCCCATATCCCATAAGGCACAATATTCAGATGTTCCCAGTTTATCTAGGACTCATCCATAAAATATACACTGCCTTCCAAGCTGCTTCTTGTTGTAACATCCCTTTGGATTCCGAGCTGCTTGCTCCGTTTTCGGTCTAGGGTCTTGTAGCTTATTTTGCTGTGACTTACCTTTGATCTTACTTCATGGGGTAGGCCTGGATGGAACCCAGTTGTGATAAGATGTAAGCCAACAAGCTCAACACTTACAGAGGCCTCACGACGGATTTAATCGAATTGGCATTTGTGGTTAGTCTGAACTGAGTTTAATTACTTTGCTTCTGCGGTCTGGCGTCTGGACTTACATTAGCCTTCCCGCTCCCGTTCGCAACAGTGGAACCGTGTCACTAACATCGCTAACCACTATGTGTGAGTTCCACTCATTTGTACCATAACACATTTTCTTGCCGGGTTGGCTGTATGCTAATGGGCCTTTCCACGTTTATCCATCCATCATTTGACGTCATAATCACCTGCGTGACGTGCAGAATGGCATAATAGTCAATGACGTCATTATGACGTCACGAATGAAGTAGATTAGGACGTTATGAACGCAAAATTGAAGATGGACTATGTGTTTTTGCAAGAATTTCATCTCTTTACTATTTTTTACCATAGGTAGCAACAGCGCCCATTCAAATTAATTCCAAAGTATTTACCAGCTTACCCGTATAATCTTCTGGAAATTGATAGTCAGGGGGTTAAGATATCCATCAATCCCACCATGAGCGGGGTGTGAGTGGAGCTTAGCTAGAGGTGGGCGGGGCATGGCTAAACATCGAAAGGTCAATTAGGTTAATCTCCGTCAAATCATAACCATACAGCGTTTCCTCCTGTAAACCTCCTGAGTGGTATATGGTTGGACCTAATATAGTGTACCCCTGTGTGCATGGTTACTTGTCTACTCACGCCAAACGCCAGCCATGTAAACACTGTGCGAAAACTTCAGATTAGTGACCCTAATAACTCCATAGAGTCACATAAAACCTCCATAGAACCGATTTAGCAAATCCCACGGAATATACTCTATGACTTCTCCGGACCCTCCTAATAATTCTAATAGAACCTCTGTCCTTAAATATTAATTGACAACTACATGGAACTTCTACACCAATTTCCGTGGAATTTCCACGTTATAAAATCATGTATAGCTACTCGTCAATAGCATTTCCACACAACTTCTGCAGTATCTCCGTGGAACACCCGCTCTTAAATTTTCACCAGTAAATTCTGTTAGCATTTTATTACATCGGAAAGCCTACTTCAAGGATGAAATGTTATTCCCATTTCCTAATATACCTAAGAATCACGACTATATGAAGGTCATGGACTGGAATAATAGTAATCACGGTCACCTACTGATATTGTGATCTAGAGATATCCTGGGCTATCAACATACCTTCCACGATCTATCAACCTGTAATAAGGTCACCTGACAAAGGCACCAGTTGCAGATAGCAAATTTGATATGACGGGTGTCAAACTAGGAGGGGGTGGTGTAGAGCGGATCGACCGGATGGGTACGGGCCATCCCAGGTAGGCTGGGTACGAAACGACCACTCTGGATACGTTCCAAGCACGACCCCCACCCTGGGTAGGATAGTACGTGTGTATAAAGTGCTATGAGAGAGGTTTCATTAGAAATGTCTGTAGGAATGCGTAGCACACTGGCGCGTGCGTCAGAGCTTCCCTGGCAACACGTGTCAGTTTTGGGAGAGAACGCATGCTTATAGTGTACGGAATTGGGTCTGGTGAAATCTTTAAATCACTCCATTCTCGTCATTGTTGGGACGGATCAGAACTGAAATGAAACGAGGATTTCAAAACCTTTTACCTTTTCAAAATCGGACCAGAAATGGCCGAGTTATCACAAATGGCTCACTAAAATTATTTTCAAAATATTGCTTGAATGTTGTAATCGCGTGTATATATTAAGTGAATGGGGAATGCACTGATCACCTGATCACCACATCACCCTTTCTAGCGGCACGCTGATTGGCTACTGCTCGCCCGCCGATTGGCTGGGGCATCTTGCCTCTGACGTCACGAGTAGTATAAAAGGAGCCAAAAATCAAGAATCGGGAGCACTTAAGCAAGGAACAGCCGACACGACAGCAAGGTTGCTGGACCAGCCCATTGCCAGATGTGGGCTAACTGCTTACTTACTGCGGCATCCTACACCACAGCAGTTTCCTTCAGAATTCAGATCCCCTGCGCCTTGGATCCCCAATCACAAATTTCGAGCTATCCGAGGGCAAATTAACTAAATAAGAAGGACTCCCTTTCTGGAACACTCACATAGGAGCTTCCTTGCAGAATTGCCTTGCGGGCCCGATGTACATTCTCTAGGATGTAGAGCCGATGTAATTCTTGGTGGATAACTTGCCGGACCATCCAGACTATGCTGGAAAGTGGTAACAAACTTCTGCGCAGCATGTTGTGTGTTTTAATTAACTTTTAGACCACAGTCTTGTGGGACTCTGCCCGGTGCATCGCAAGAGCTATGTGATGTACCGCGCATGGTGTACCCAGTTACGTACATGCATATTTAATTACCACTCTAGCCCTCTATGTTATGGGTAACTTTCAACCTACCATCGCCAGATGGACACTTGACAATTTACTGTGTAAATTTAGTTTTTATTTATTAGGGGTTTCTGAGCGGTGAAAACTACAGTGCTGATTTCACATACACTACCCCTGTATCTTCGGATACCAGTTAGAGTAGGTACCCCAGCCAATGTAGGAAGCACTGCGAAAAGAAATATTACTGGCCTGCAGTGCATCTCTGGGCATTCTGGAACATAACCATAATGACAGGTAAAATGTTGGTTCGGTACCACACTGGTGATGGACGAGATGCAGATCTCCATCCAACTCGATATGATGACTCCGTGCGGTCTTAGAACCCACCTCGCCCTCGCAGGAAGGTTACTAGCGATGGATATCTTCCTCTTACTCCCCAGCATAAGAATACTATTGCGCTTTCTAAATTCCTTATGTGAACTGTAAATTGTCCTGGTGATGTTATATGTGTTTGCGGGGTGATACATGTCCAGATCTGGATTTGGGAGCTGTTGCTCAGTAACATGTTGCACGTCTTTCTGAGGAAGATGCTATGTGGGGTAACCTTTCGCAAGTTTGACTTATGTGTCAAAAGATAGGTAGGAATCCTCGACACTTGAGGCCAAATCTTGAAAGCATATCTAACAACTAAATGGTAGGTTAGAATTTAGCAGAAGGCCCGCATAAATAAAAGCGGCAACTACCAATGCAGTATCTTTAGACCTACATAAGATGGTGACCTAATGAAGATTTCGGGGTGGGTGTGGCCTCAAGTACTTCGAGAAAACTTACTAAGATCTACGACGATAAGAGTTGGTCGCTCCCACTTGCTACCGGAAATTTTAAGTGTTGCGGCAACAACGTTGCCGATAGTGAGAGGGGGCGAAGTAGCTGCAGTCGGCTCGCCTCATCTGACTGATGGTAGATAGACGATATTTATTTCAGACTAGTGGGCCTGTCTGACCGATCTAAGATCCTGGTAAGGACTGGGTGTATCTCCCCGCTCAACAAACTGACAAACTTCTAGTCTTACATATACGTAAGATAAAAGATTTTATTTATACTATAATACAAACTGATTGAATGGTCGAGCAAGATTTCTCATACAAAGAATACTTAGTACAATACGATGTACATAAAACTATCATCTTAAACTAACCTATCTCTACTCTAACCTACTCTACCTCAAGCTCGTTAGGCATAGCAGCCATGGCTTGGAACAACGCAGATCCTATCGAGTAAGTTGAAAGATTCAGATTGAGTGAATCTGAAAGATTAACTTGTTCTGAGGGAAGTACCTTCATATATAGCCCCAAATTCGGACTTTCCAATATTCTGCTCATTTCCCAGAAATGTACTACTTCTCTCAGAACCTATTCTTACACCTCTTCCAGGTAGCCGATGAGCACACTTTGATTGGCCAAACAATAAAGTCACCAATCAACTTCTGCTTATTTCTTCTCAGAGTTATGACCTGATAACTGATAGGGCCTTTCAACCAATCAGTGATTCCTCCCTCACTTTTTCTGGCACACAACTCTATTCTTTACAATTCTTTACTGCAGAGTCTGGTTGGCCTTGATTGGCTATGACGTCATTCCGACCAATCATACTCTGCACAATTCTTTCACGAAGCGTGTGCCTCATATACTCAAAGCAGTAGGAACTGGGTCTGATTTGATGTGATCTGTCAGCTAACTAACAACATTAAGGTATGTGTTGTTTATGCATGCCATAAGATGAGTGGCATATAGTTTATCAATAAATTTTGATTCTGTTATGGATTCCTAAAGGACGCTCTAATGTCCATGTCCTGTCCATTGCGTATTAATGGAGAAGTCTCCAGAAATCTAGGGTACTAGGCACACGTGCTGGATGGTTCATTACCAGATGGTGTTGTTCTAGCCCAGGATCAAATACTAGTCTGCTTATGTCATCAACTGTGTCAGTTAGTCGCGTTCAATTTATTCTCATAATTCATGATCCCAACACTAGCCACTAAACATTATTTATTTCCAAAACTACAACTATCAACAACTGCTGAATATCACAAAAGTGAATGCTGGCTAAGCAGCAATAACTTTTAACTAAATCATTTTCAAATACACACCAATTCAGAACCATAGAATCATTTCCAATTAAATCATCCTAATTCTATCATCATCATATTAATCTCATCTGCTGGTTATGGAATGCTATAAACAGCATCCTATTCATTTAACATTAGTACACTTCTATTACATATAAAGCGATGAACTGGCTGGCTCGACCATCCACCGTCACAATGATTGGCACCTATTTATAAATAACAGGTGGTTGACCCAGCCATGTATATGGATGATGCTTAGTCATCACAACTTTCCAATTTCGAATTGTATGTACATAAATATCGTTGATGCACTACTGTAGCATCCATCTTTAGCTCAACTGGACTTTTAGCCCACCTGGTATTTTCAAAACTTTATTTCTTTTTGGGTTTTACGTGAATTATAAGACATCCAACGGGTCATGACTTCCTACGTGACAATCCCAAATTTACACATGCCCACCAACCAAAGTTAATTAACCGACTCTTAAGCGCTTAAGAGAGCATTAAATCATTCGTTATACACCATCAACAACCAAAACACACCTATACCAGGGCTAATCCAGATGACATCAAATGACAGTACAGTAATAAATCGAAAACGAAAAGAAACAATAAACACCAATTTAAATCAAGCAAAAATAAAAGCACTACAATATTAATTAACCAATCAAAACAATACTACACCACAAGAAAACAGTGTATAACAATACTAATAAGCAATCACAATTGCACAACACATCAAGATTGTGCCGTATATAATCATACCTATTTACAGATCGTCCACCTTGATAAAGCAAAGGAATAAATAAATCAACAGTGTTCAAGTTTCAACATGGCATCATAGAGATATCCGGGATATCATCGATGATCCTCATGCCCATTTGGTAGGAAGCCGTGGGTGACAGTTTGCAATTGGATCTGGTCGACTTGTCCCCGGCATTAGGCGTCGCCGCTGGTCGATCTGACCAATGTGCCAAGGCATTACCGAATCACGGAATCCTCCCTGTGGGTGGTTTTCGTGAAGCACACCTCCACACATGGCTAAAGACTCCGCACTTGTATAAAATAATCTTTAGCACAATGAGTGTGATGGCAATAACCACCAAATACAACAACACATATTTTGTACCGATGCCCTCGATAATCACTGTATCGACTTCAAACAATGGTGCTAAGGGCACATACTTTGTTTTCGGTAAATGGTTCCATTTCTCCATCCATAAATGGTTAACTATTAAAGATTGGTTGAGGACACCAGCTACATCCAATCTTGGCATGCCGATAGGTAAACTGATCTGAGCATACGCCCCCATATGGGTCCGAATTTCCATCCAGCACCACTGTAATCACACTTATTCAACATCAAAGCATACATTCCATTCGTTAACCCACAACGCTCGGTTAACTCTCCTCCACAACCTGCTTCTACACATTCACCAAACGTTTGCAACACCACACCAAGCCTTTTATGAGCAAACAACTTACTACCAGTATCATTAGATTGTGACAACTTAACAGTGCATGTACTATCAGTCAAATTCGTTAACAAACTCACAATGCATGGTACATGAGCCTCATCAACCCATAACTGTCCGTGACATAGTCAAGGATCAACTCCTTCGCATTCTGATGGCGTAAAGTACCAACCAGTCTTAGTATCCAAACCGATACTGTTTCGAACAATTATCACCTGCATGTAATGTCCTACTATATCTAAAGGCGTGGGCCATGAATGCATGCCATACTCAATATAATTTCCACCATCAATTAGCGGTAAAGTAGCAACATAATGTAACTGTGAGTCATCCTTCCACAATGGGGACACGTAGTAGTGTATGGGTCAAAATGATACCACCTCCCTCAACTGGATTTCCATTTAGACAAATGAGCCCCACCGCCCTCTCGATAGTGTCCTTTAACCCCTCAGGGGCAGGGGCTAGCTGCTTCACTCTGCCACCGGCTAAGAAACGTAGCTCTAGGACTATATGTGTCATTTGCGGGCTAGTGAGTCCGACTTGCTGAAGAAGTTTAACAGCACCCTTGACTTTGGAAACATGTGACACACCATCTACCCATATGGTGCCCTCCTGGAGGTTAACAGCTTCTTCTGGGCCATCGAATGGACCTTTAACACCGATCCGGTGACCCACCCTCGTCAGGGAGACAACTTGACCTATGTAGGTGAGGAAGGATGATCCCCGATAGAGCTTTCGAACTGTCCCATCCTTTCTCACAACAGTGGACAGGGGAGTAACCTGTATGTCAATGACTGCAGGAGGCCTATATAGGGGCACCCATGTTTACCAGTCAATCCCCAGGTCCAGCGTGGTACCACACTTCATTCTTCTCAAATATGAGCTGCAGGTTTTTTTGCCAGTGTCAATAGCAGGCCATCATGGGCCATCGGCGGGGCACCGCTCAAATAGGGTTTGACCAGATGAAAGCTGAGGTCGTTATTTAGGGTGTTGATGTCTGCCACCTCTGTATCCAAGAGCTCAATCAACAGTTCGAGGATGTACATCGTCTTCGGGAAATCGTACCGAAACACGATCTTGTGGCCATCTATGTTGCGACCCAGGCACTCCTTCGTCACATCCTTGAGGTCCGTGTGCAGCTTCACCCCATCACCACCAATGGGGTTGCGAGAGAATGCCTTTGAGCTTGCTTCGTAGTGCAGGGCGAATGACTTGCCATCGCTCTCTTCTACCTTGGCAGCATCAACAGCGTACACATCTGCCAGGTCAGCAAGACCAGTCGAGTGAGCAAATATTGGTTCCATAGCATGCTATAGAAGGGATTTAAACAGGAGCTATACCATGCCGATGGTCCGACTGCTGCTCTCCGGTGGTGAGAACGTAATCTCACCCTCTAAAGAGGGGAAACAGGTGGCACAGTACCGTATAGAATGGGTCCTCTTTGAGGTGCCCCAGCGGGGCACAACATACATACACGCCAATGTGCTACATCAACCTCCGGGCAGTGCACACAGCAGTTCACTAGTAGAAGTCGGCCGGGAGGTGATAGAGTATCTCCCAGGTGTCACACTTGTAAATCACCTGTTTGACAGCCCCTCCATTAACATATATGCCAGCACGGTTGGGATATTGGATGCCCATTTACAGTTTACACTCTTATTACTCATTGACCTAACGACAACATGATATCATACCAGCATTATCTGACCTTGGCCGAGATGATGAAGAAAGAGGTTCGGCCCTTCATGACCCTTGCACAGATAAAGCCCTTAAACGAACAGAGGCACACACTGCAACAAGAAGGAGAGCGACCACAGCGGGAGAACTGGTATCAACAGAACACGAGCCTTGCAAGGAGGCGAAGGAACAGTGAAAATTTCCTATTATGGCAGGCCCTCTAGGAGGAGAGTTAGCGGGATGCAGGAGTCTTGATAGGCGACGATGAGCGCAGAAGTGTAAGACCAAGAAAGCCATCCAGCGGCAGACCTACTAACTTGGTGATACAGTGAAGTTCCAGATGTCACGTCTCAGAAAGCTACTGGCACCCGACATAGTGCTGGATGACCTCTGTCTAAAATACGTCTGTCTCGAAACCAGCAATCTGGCACGGTTCGCCAGGCTCTCCAAAATGTACCCTTCTAGGACGCATGAGCAGATTCTGCAGGTGATGCAGGCTTAATCTCCAGGTAAACTATGGCAAAATCCAAGTTGTGGAAGCAACCATAAATATACCCCTCCATGACTGCTGATGGTGGGGGTACAGTACATGGCTGGTGACTCCAGTGGATAGATACCATCAGGCAGATTCTCGTCCATGAGGCAGAAAAGTACAGCAGAATGCACAGGCGATATAAGACAGCCTACAACATCCTCGCACGTACAACCACTGCTGTGGGTGTGATTGGACCCAGTGCTGGAATGGCAGCTGTGGCCACTCTCACTACAGGGGTGGGGGCCATCGTCGCCATCCCGCTGGGTGGCGTGACACTAGCCGCCACTGTCTTGGCCACGGGCTTGCGGGTGGGGCAGCAGCAGATCACAAGGAGGCTGGAGAAAAATGCTAAGTACATGGCACTTGCACAGAGTATGCTACGGACTATCGACGAGTCTGTCAGCAAAGCTCTCGAGGATGGCCAGGTCACCAATGAAGAGTACCGCCATATATTGAAGGTCCAAGCCCTGTACCGCATAGAGAAACCTAAAGTGCGACAGCATTACCTCAAGGGCTCCAGCGGGTGGGTTGATATGGAGGAGTTAAAAAAGGAGATGTTACGGCGAGGTCGCCTCGAGACGACTACAAATAGTGTTCTGCCTGTATGGTAGCTTTAAGAACACAAGTATAGATGCCCTTCCCACAGAACCTCATGACAGTCATCTGGAGCCAACCGCCCCTCCTGGGTACACCCTTGACTGGCCTGAAAAGTCTACTGGATGATATACCAGAGCTAACACCGTTCTCCATCACAGTGGATGGACAGTCCCGAACCAGCGTCTCCATTACCCCCATGACCACTGACCAACCACCCCATCACCACCAAGGATGCGAAGCAAGCTCATACTTGGATGGCTGCTCCAAGCCTCTCATACTGGAATCAGTAGCTGAACTTTGCAGTGTGGTGTGCCATGGCAGAGTGTGGAGTAAGTTCCAACCTGCTTTACTCCTATTCTGGTACTCCTGAAGCTGTGCTCATCACCAGCTGTCTCAGATTCCACGTGTACTTCATGGGGCGACGAATCCTCCATGAGCTGGGTGCAAGCCTGCATGATACAAACGCCTTCGACCCACAGCTCAACAATCATAGCGTCTCAGTGACCAGCAGACTACAGAGAGAGTTCAGCACTCACCCAGACTATCGGTGGCATGGTGGTGACAACAGTGGTCTAGGGGCTATGTACGGTGACCCGAGACTTGAATACTCAGGATTCCCCTATCGAAACCCCCAATGAGTAGGTCGTCGGAAGACAGCGACATTCTCGTTCGATCCAGACTCCGACCCTGGAGCGCTGGTGCAAAATATGCACATCACTGGCTTGCGGCAGGACTATCCAGATGTGTGGAAGTACTTTGTCCCACACACCACCTCACGCTTCACACCAGCAGGGATCGCTCGGATCAACCAGTCCCTGGGAACACTGTGCTACTGCGTCCTTACAGCACATACCAAGCTGCGTCATCCATAGATCGTGTCAGCGGCACAAAGGTCCAGGCCATGTTCCTCAGTCTCGTTGAAGATATGATCATCATGGCAGACCCCAGTAGTCTTATTGCTAAGTTCCAGCAGGGGCTGCAGATGGCCCGTCGCAAACCTGACTTTGCTATTTCACCACACCTACACCTGATTCTGAGCAACATGATCATGAACATCGAGGACCTCCAAATCAGGGGCTATAACAACATGATAGTCGAGGGGAGTTCCCCCAGTGTCTACTTCGGCTTCAACACTACCATAAATGCACCTACACGTGGTACGAGCCATACAGTCGTTCCGACCCTGACACTGCAGCCAGTTGACACGGCAGCTCCAAGCGCCCCGGCACTGCAGCCAGTCGACACGACACCACTTCCAATGGTAGCTCAACATGTGATGTCATGTCTAGCTATCATGGCGCTCGGGATTAGCTTACTCCACCACTAGCAAATCAGCTAAAAGACTGTCCTGACTCTCTACAGTAGCAGATGTTTAACCGCGTTGTATACTCAGTGCTTAAATAACGACGCCAATGGTACAGATCGTGAAGCAACTGCCGGAGAGCCAGGCAAGTCTTCAGAAGGTGGAGAACCTGCTGTGTACCAATACACAGCAGTTACTGACCAAAGCAAAACCTCTGGCAGTCCATGTCACCAGTAACGTGGTGGCGAATGTGGCCATGGTGAAGATCACAGGGGGTAGTGAGGTTCTTCCTGCCGCCACTGTGGCTGTCCTCAAACAGTGGTGAGTGGGGTGGCCGGGCACTGCCTCGGAATAGCTCACCCCATTCCAAAGATCGCCCTCAGTGCAGCCTCCTACACTGTTGCCACCAAGATCATGGGTGAATGTGTTACACTGATGGAGAACACGGTTCTAGTGCTAGCAAGGAGTGCAATTGCTGAGATCATCGTCGCCTACGTTTAACCCCTCTGAATAGTGAAAGATGGATCACGAGTCCCCTGCAGCATATGAGGCATGGCGTGCCAGAGGGCGGTGTGCAGCCCATAGTCGAGCACGCGTACTGAGGATTGCCAATGCCCGGGAATGGTGGACCACCCACAAAGCGTGACCTGCAGATAGGGCCAGTACCCTGAGCACTGCTACCTATTCCCTTGGCCGACTGCGTGGTTCCCCTATGTCCAACTATTTCACTGGGGGTATGACTAGTAGGTTTAAGCCATCTGTATATGACTATGACTCTGTCACTCACAGCCCTAGCAAGCACAGAGCTAGGCGATCTTGCTCACTTGGGCGAGGCAGACCTCGGTACAGAGGACACTGTTGCCCCTATCTCCTTCCTAGACTTCGATGAGAAGGGAGACCCGCGGGAGATCCGAGGTACCATTCCAGCCCGGGATCTCATCGGAATCACTGATACGCTAGGACAATTGGCCATTAACAAGGCCAAGACTGTATACAAGGGGATGGCCAGTTAGGAGAGGGCGACGATGCTCGGTATGCTCGGAGTCGATGAGGCTGGAGCCATCAAGGTTATGGCTGAGTCCTATACACAGGACCTGGTTAAGGATCTCCTGAGACCATGGAGCACATTCATCCAGGATGGAGGGAATCTCAAGATAGGCACCCTCAGCCTGAACAGTATCACTCTCGATGGCCAAGCAGGTGCAGGTGCTGTCGACAGCCTCCGCCTACCAGAGGTGAAGAAGACAGGGTTCTTTCATATGCCGATTAGAGAGTAATACTGTCATGAAACCACCAAAAATATATATTTACAGGTACAGTGAAAGTCGCCAAGAAGGCTAGGCAGACCATGTTCCTCTTAACACCTGAGCTACGGTTTCTCGATGTACTGAACTACCTCGCCGCAGGTATGGGTCAAAGCTTATGGGTGTACACAGGTTTAAGACAACAGGATAGTCATGGCTTCCCGTGCATGTATCATACAGATACTGGATGTACTAGACACCGTGAGTGCTGACACCGGCCCTCTACGCTATCTTCATAGCTGCTGCTGGGATTTCATGCTTGATGCCTCCATCGCCTCTTTCATATCCGCTGGAGGTGCAGGATTCCTCCTTCTGCAGGCGAAAGAGCTGGTGCAGGAAGTACTGCCGTTTAGTCTCCCGGTTATAGACGAGCCTACCGCCGACCAAGTGCTAACCATCCTCCGCACGCATGTCTGTACCATTCGACAGTAGGCCGGCCGATGCTGGCCAGGTGTTGCTGATCATTGACCCGTCAGGACACAGGAAAATAATCTTGCTGCAGGCTCTCCTGGCCGAACATCTACACTCTCAATACATCCTTCTGGTGTCTGACTCCGCCGCTGAGGCAGTTGATAGTAATGATCAATGGTACAATGGCCCAAACACCAAGACGCAGAACCTGCAAGCACTGATGGAGAAGCTGCTGGCTGCCCGACTGACAGAACCACTTGTTCTAGTTATCGATGACCCTGCAATGGACCAGAAGACAGTCACCTACCTCAGCAACATTACCAGGTGAGCTGTTACCCTTCAAGCCATCTCTGGAAAAGGAGCAGACCTTCACCTACAAGCTGAATCCAGCCAGAAAACTAGCCTGCTCTACGCGTAATTGCTGACAGACTGTCGCAGCTGCCGCAACTTTTTTTTCATTCATCAGAAGGCTGAGGAACTTCGTCCGTGGTCTCCGCTACTTTGTCAGATGCTTGAGAACCTTCATCAGAAGCTACTTCGTCAGATGCTTGAGAACCTTCGTCAGAAGCTACTTCGTCAGATGCTTGAGAACTTTCATCAGAAGCTACTTCGTCAGACGCTACTTCATCAGAAGCTACTTCATCAGAAGCTACTTCGGCAGGTCCATACTGTCACTTAAACTAACCACTGAGGGTCATCTTTTTGGATTCTCTTCATCTGGTTCTCCTCACGGTAGACCCACATTAGCTATCCGCACTTAGCATCTGACTTGTGAGGGGATTTGATGAGGTAGTCCTGGTAGTTATCTGGGAATCCGTAAATGCTTCCAGATCAATGACCAATCTCCTGCGCCCTTCTTCGTTGAAGATGTGCTCAACAGCCTCCTTGCGGCCAACAGTGACCCCCTCCTGAGTACCTTCTGCATGACCGGTGTCATGTCTCTCTACTACAGCGGCACTGACCTCCTCCCTGAAGTAGTTATTTGCTCCAGACTGGAGTCTATCCAGCATATCTTGCTCTTCCTGGCTATGGAGGCTAAATACGGCAGCCCACTTCCCGACCGTTAGTAGATCTTTGGGGTCGACCCTGCCTATTGGAGAGCTAGAAAAAAAGGACTGATGGTTGGGGCCACGGGTAGGTCGAGTGTCATGCCCTGGGTGCTGTCAAACTTCCGGTAGAGTATCTGAGTCATGAGTTATTTTGTACTACGAGCGGGCACTCCTTCCTCTATGGTGGCCAGTATCTCCGCATCAGATGGAGCTGTGACCTTGGCTCGCTCGTGGATAATGTTGATGTCATGAATCAGTCCTCAGACCCGGTCACAGTAGAACAGTGCACGCCTGGCTGAAGTGCTGACTGTCGTGCCGAATTGTTCTGCTGCCTATAGACAATCTGCTGGAGAACTTTACCAAACATGGCAGCCCTTACCACCTCTATATACCCAGACGTTAAACATGCTGCAGTATGTGCAACATCCAGATGGGGGTCATTGAACCCGCGACATCGCACTGCTCTGATCCTCGGAAGGACTGCCTGATGGTCATTCGACCCAGTATACACGATGAGAACCCGTTGTCCACTGCTGGGAAGTACATTGACTTTGCAATCTCGGCACAGATCCACGAGATCAAGAGCATGACAGTCGAGTTCAAGCTTCAGGTCACACTAGAACAGATGGTAGAACTCCTGAAGGTTCTGAACAGATGGGAGATCATGCAGAGCAACAGCACCGTGGACACCACCTATGTGAACGATGAGTACCGAGTCCTAGGGCCGCTGGCTCGTGGCCCAACATTCTATGCAAAGGGAAAGGGGTACTATGCTGTGGGTGCAATGAGGGGTTGACAGAATTCAAACTATGGGCAGGTGTCAAGAAGCCTGTGGCAGTTCCACTCTTAACACTCCTCGAGAACACACACGTGAATCCGGCTGCCATACAGGATAGGCTGTTCCTCCAGGTGTACACTGAGCAGCTCGCAGATGCGACGATGAATGCTCCAAGACTTCATGTCTGCCATGCCGAGAATGACCAGGAGCTGAAGCAAATGGGTTCCAAACAGCGGATCATGCATGCGGAGGTCCAAGTCACAGCTTGTTGTCGTCCTGGTTCAGAAGGGAGGAGCCATCCAGCAGGTGGATAAGCTAGACGACTTCAAGCTTGTGGTTGCTGGGAACAATGTTCTTGGTGAAGTATGCGAGCTGGCTGATTACCAATTCTACAGACAGAAACCTAAGTCATATGCACTTCTGCACCTAACCAGTGGAAGCCACGACCTCGAGTCGGCACTCAAGGGCCATCGGCACCTCGGGGGCAGGGACATCCCACATAATCAGTGCAACTGGCTCAGCTTCAACATCAGAACCCTCATAGCTGGGACTCGCTCATTATGTGACGGTACTTTACTTTGGCTATGTGTGGAACACATCAGATATTCAGCCTGAGCATGCATGGAGCACGACTCATGTCGTCACCGCTGCAGCTGCCACCACTACTATAAGCTCTGCTGTCTTATGACCTGTCGACGCTTCATAGTCGAGCGCTGGCTCAGATATCTTTACAGCCTCGTAGTACTCATCGTGGCTCTCATCTGCCTCTTTGAGGCTGTCACTGACCTGAGCTCGGAGTTGTCGTCGGCATGCCTCCCTCTGGTGCATATGCTCGAGTGCTTTGCTGTACTCAAACTTCTCCTTAGACAGCTTCTTGATCGCCTGGTTTTGACGCTCACGCTCGACCTCTGCCGCCTTCTTGTCGGCGAAGCTGAGTCCCCAGTTCGCTAAGGCAAACCCGGCCGCATTCAGGATTGCGGAGGCCATGCTATAGACTATAGTTTAAAGCTACTATATAACTGCCCCAGCGACGGATCCCCAGATCGATGTGTGAACCAGAGGCTGATCTATTCGAGGATATAGATGACGAGGCCTATGAGGGGGACTATGATGAGGAGGATGATGCAGACGACTATGCTGTAGCGGAGACCGCGGGTTAGTATGATGACGTAGCGGAGACTGCGCCTGAATCCCGCAAGCTAGTACACAGAGTGAAAGGAATCTATCGCACTTACATAAAATGTTCTATCGGTCCGCTTGCAGCAGTTGGGGCTCTGATCACTCTGTTCACAACGAAGGCTGGCGAGACGGTCCGCAAGATCGCCAACAATGCTCTCCATGGATTGGAGAAGATTTCTGAAGCCATACCAGCCATCGCCTCAGGGGTAGGTACGTTCTTCTGAGGCCCTTGGCTACCGTATGTTGCCATAGCGCTCCCGGCCATCTGGGCCGCCGAACATTTAAGCCATACTATATAAGGATGGCGTCTCTGTACGACCTGGTCAAGGCCCTTAACTTCCGAGGTTTGGTCGATAAACTACTGTTCAGTGAGGATCGAGCAGAGATTAGATGCCAGTGTATGGAGTTGTTTGAGGAGGTCTTCAATGATGGTCGAATGAATGACGGCCGTCTGTTCATCTGTTTAGAGTTCACCCAGGCCGTGCATGACAGGATGGGAGTGGATGACAGTGATGAAATCCGGGAGTTTATCAACCGTCTTTCTTGAGGAACTCTACTATCAGCCTGGTGGATATTACCGTGAGCCCCCTAAACTACTCAAGGCTGCACGGCGCAAGGGTCACCACTTCACATTGGAGACAGTTAGCCAGTGGCTCAGCCACCGGGCGATGTGGCAGATATACAGACCTCGTCCACAGCACATCAGGCATGCCCATTTCGAGGAAACTGTCCTGAACAGAGTTCACCAGGCAGATGTTCTATTCCTTCTACACGACTCGGCTGGTCATAAGACCTACAAGTATTCCCTCACCATCGTCAATGTCGCCAGCAGGTACAAGGCGGCAGTACCGCTCACAGACAGGTCAACTGGCCAGGTGGCCCAGGCATTCCAGGGTGTCTACGAGGCTTCAGAAAATCCCCTCCAGTGGCCAGAATTGTTGCAGGTGGACGATGGTAAGGAGTTCAGAGGGGCGACTGCAGGCCTCATGTGGAAACACGGTGTGGCAGTGAGGCGAGACGAGGTAGGGCATCACCATGCCCAGGCTATCATTGAGCAGTGGAATCAGACACTGGCAGAGAGACTGTTCCCACACCAATACGCCCAGGAAATGGCCGCGCCGAGTGAATGTTCTAGAGTATGGGTGAGAGGGCTGCCTGCTGTGGTGGAGAGATCCAATGCCGAGGTTACTAGGCTAATCGGGAAGAAGCCGGTAGAGGCTATCAAACACTCTGCTGTTGCCAGTCACAGCTTTAGAGGAGCGAACTGGGTAGAGGATGCCTACCACCTGATGCTCTGGTTCGATACCTGTATGAGCCTGGTGAGCTGGACGGTATTCGACAGCGTGCAACAGATCCTGGTTGATAGATGTTCACAGACTTGACAGGTATGTGGAGGCGGAGGGGCGGCCTACACTGTACTACCTGGCACGCCAGTACGGAGTCCCTAGGCGACCATTTGTCGTAGAAGAGCTTCAGATAGTCCCTGAAGACACACATCTACCACCCCCTAGGGTGCTAACATGATACTCGATGGGCTCGGTATGTACCCCATCTGGAAGCACATCACGCATATCATAGTAAGCAGAGAGTCCGAGTTTTTCCTGCACATACGACACCATACCCTGGTTGCGTATGCGTAGGCCTCGGTTTTTAGCTCTGTGCACCCCGCCATGTAGGGTGCTGTAGAACCTCTGCTAAGAGACCTCATTCTGCTGCTTTGACATTCCCATAGCCGAGCACTTACTTGCAGCAGCGCTCGCCACATAGTAGCATTTGGAGCAGAGAGCAATGCCATGAGAGCCTTCGAACTCGAGCTTGAACAGTCCCGGAATCCGTCCAGACCATTTGTCCCAAGCTAGCCAGTCCCGATTATGAGCCTGCTCGCATCTCAGGGCGAATGACGTCGTCGAGGTTGGAGCCTGCTATAGCAATATACGCAGAGTCAGTGTCCATCTGCAGGTACTCAAAGCTGTCACGAGCTACGTATCAATCGAGGAAGTCGTAGTAGACCTCCAGCAGTCGCAGCTTCGCGAGCTCATAAACGGCTATCCCCACGTGGAAGGGCCTTCGAATTGTGATTCTCGGCTTGTGACTCTGGAGCTCGTATGACTCACTGATCTCCTCGAAATCTTCTAACCATGCCCTATGCGGGGCCTTGTCTACCCCGCGTTCATGCTTCATAGCTTATCTACATCTCCTGAGCGGCGGGCCTCCGTAACATTCTCCACGAACCACTCGAATGGGCACTTGGCCTCATAGTCTATGGTGCGGTATACAGCAGTGATCTCCAGGCCATGGGTTATATACCACTTGAGTGTCGGGGTGTACAGCAGCCGCCTCTTGCCTCTACCAGGATCTCGCGGTTATAGAAGGGAGGAGGCAGTTCCTCGAACTTTGCCCACATAGCCTTGGGGATCTCGATATCCACCTCAGCAAACCCAAACCAGCTGTCTGCTAGGAGAGCCTCCTTAAAGCTAGCTACCCCACTGGCACCGGACCACTGGCGCACTTCCCACATGGCATCTCTTTGGCCATCGTTGACAGGCCTCATGGTATCTGGTGAACACGATACTGGGACCGCCAACAACAGCACCATTCAGCATCTCGTAGGTTTCCTTTATCCAGTGAATAGAGGCTAACATCAAGCATGTGCTGAGCAGTTCCATGTAGGAGGTACTGCAGTGACACACCTGGGGAAGACACCGCATCTTTGAGGATGTCTATTTCTCATTCTGTGTAGAACTCCCGCATCCGCTCTAGGGCTTCGATGAATGGACCAGGTTGTTGTAGTATCGCAGCCAGCCGGCGAATGTCTGCATTCCATGCTCGCTGAATGTCTGGTTACACTGTTCCCACTCTGTTCGCGTCAAGAGGTAGCCACCCTTGAGCTTAGATGTCCATGCTGAGTAGTCAGGAAGCCCTGGATAGTTGAGCTTCCCATGTGTGTCAAACAATTCATATGGGAGCCATCTCTTCTGCTGTGTACACACGTAAGCTATGACCCATACCTCGTACGAGACTCCTGGGCCGAGGCAGTTCAGCACATCGAGAAACCGTGGCTCAGGTGTTATGGGGAACATGGTCTGACTAGCCTTCTTGGCGACTTTCACTGTACCTGTACTGTCAGTCAGCTCATCGACAAAGTACTTCTTGATGAGGTTCAGCTCATACCACCCAGAGTTGAACCCCAGTACAGGCACTTGGTCACACCACTCGTTGATCGGTAGCTGCTGTTGCTTTGGGAGCTAGTCCAGATCTGTCGGTATGTACTGTGCCCTAACCCTTGTCCGGATTAGAGATGCTCGCCATTGGATATCCAGCATGAACTCTCTGATCAGTTCTTTGTGGTCGGGTATGCAGAGGTGAGTGGGCTCACTCGTGGCGCCCTCTAGGGAGCAGCCAACTGGCACAGAGATAGTTATGTGAGTACTCTCGATCGTGAGAGTCTCCTTAGGATGAGTCTTGATACCATCTAGGAGTGCTTCGAAGTCGTAAACTATGAAGTGTGGGTATGTAACAGTCCGAACTCGTTTAGGGACGCTTGGGCAGCGTTTTAAACAGCACTCCCACTGTACCACAAGGGTGCATCCAGAGGCTCTCAGCTTCTCCTCTCCCAGGACTGTCTTGCGGTATCTTTGTTCAGCATCCTCACCTCACTGGTGTTGTGGACACCCTTGCCAGTGACAGCCATGGAACTGGTAAACGGTGTTGGTGGTCGGATCTAACCATCTACGGGAGCGCCCTCGATGCAATGCTCGCCACCGTGCCCACACTCTACATGGTGTATGTGTATGCCTCTGTTTCTCGACTCATACTCGCTCCAACGAGTAGCTGCTGAACTGGATGTTTGGGGCGGATGGAAGGCTTTCTCATATGCAGACTGTGGTGCCTCAACCTTCTCGCCAGGACACACGATTTTTATTTTGCCGCCTGTACAGTGATCAGCGTGGCATTGAAGATGGCATGCCTTTGTAAACCTCTGCTGACAGGGACTGCAGACTAGTGTATGTGCCAGTTTGGAGATGTTCTTGATGTAGAAGGCGTGGTGGTCCCACACTCCGATGGTCATGGTGTCATGGTAGTGAGCCGCTTGCCTGATCATGTGCCAGGTGCCCTCTTTGGTTGGTTCATACATGCGAATCCCAATCTTGGTGAAGAACTCTACCTTGTCCAGCTGATCCAGCGAGGTTTTGCGGACATCAGGTACTGTCTTGCCGTAGAACTGTGTGGCCAGCTCTCGTGCAGGAGCTGAACTTCTATCAGCTCTCGCTCCTCGGTGGACTGCTAGACATCTCCAGAGACACATGTTGTCCTGTATGTGTTGAGGGCAGCCATACTCTTCTTCTGTCGTCGCCAGTCTGGGAGGGGGCCCTGTCTCAAGCAGAGGTTGGCGGTCGATGACAGCCCTGACCTCAACATTGATTGATCAAATGAAAACTCACTTGGTGATGGGTCGATCGATATTGTCTGTGTCGCGGCGGGCTTGCTCTCTTGTTGCCTATCGTGTTCAGCCACGGGCTCGCTGGAGCATTTTTGTGGAAGAGCATCACCCTACTGTCTTCGATGTGACGGATGCGATAGGTATGGGTGTAGCGGAGGTAGAAGGCGTTCTGGACAGTCTGTTGGATCTTTTGCATGATCTGGCCTGTGAGGTCTCCTTCTATACCTCTGAAGAATGTCCAGAATACTGACTGGCGGCCTCTATCCTCTGTCTCCCTTTCGCCGAGACGCTGGTCGAGGATGTGTTCGCCTTCTCGCCTCATGCTCCGGGCTAAGGGTTCAGACCTCGGCCCCTTGTGCTCTGGGCTAGGCACAGACCTCGGCATTGCTTAACAATCCTGCGTTTGAGAGTTTAGCGCTCCAGTGGATGGCCTCCATCCACCTCGCTACAGTCTTGGCTCTCAAGCTAGCAGTCACCTCCTCAGCCAACTGACGATACTCACGTATGCGCTGCGCTTTCTTGTGGGGATTCCAAGGATCCTCTTTGGTAAGCGCTGGAAACCTTCCCGTATTCATTGCTCGGGAGAGTCACTTCTGCCACTCCTCAGCATGGACCTGGTCGATCATCTGGAGCAGGTCGGCTTTCTTGGCCTTAGAGGAGCCTCTAAGGCTGAATTGCTTTGCAATAGTGCGAATCTGTGCAACAATTCTCATGGTGTATATCCCTGTGGATGCATGTCTCTAAATGGGCGTTCAGACGCTATTATGTGTAGCGATCAGTACCTGTGGATGCCTGTCTGGGCGTTCAGACCTATTATGTGTGGTGCTGGCGATTTGTACCTGTGGGTGGTGTATATCCCTGTGAATGGCTGTCTCTAAATGGGCGTTCAGATCCTATTATGTGTGGCGATCAGCGTTCAGACCTATTATGTCTGGTGCTGGCGACCAGTACCTGTGGATGGTGTATATCCCTGTGGATGCCTGTCTCTAAATGGGCGTTCAGACCCTATTATGTGTGGCGATTAGTACCTGTGGGTGGTGTATATCCCCTGTCTGGGCGTTCACGCCTATTATGTGCGGTGCTGGCTATCAGTACCTGTGGTTGGTGACACAACATCACCAACACAGTTGAATAGGCCTCTCTTTTGTTGTCTACCTACGCGATGTAACATTGTCCGTTGTATTTTCACAGCAATCTTTTTAATAATGCTGATCCAATGTTGAAGTCCAAAAATGTCGTTACTACTAAGCGACGTTTTACTGCCTATGTCAGCAACAAGGACACGAAACCTATCCAATCGGTCAATAAAGTCAGGTGGTAAGTATGGATGATTAATAGACACTACCACCGCCCATTCGGCTCGTACTACCGAAATGTGTTGATGACCAGTGCTTATCTCGCCACCCTGCAATTTATGAATATTCGAATTCGTACAAAGTCCAAAAACATTACTAACAAACATTAGCACGATACAGAGGTGTACAGTATACATGATTTTGCTGCAATACATACGATGTTATCCCTAAGAGTATCATAAAGCGATTAGCACTTCTTCATATTGCGTCGGCTTATAATGGCTTCAACACGTCTAACGAAGTCAGCAAATGTCGACCAACCAAATGCGCCAATCCTAATGTGTTTATTGGCTTATGACTCAGAATAGGAGTTATGTCTACACTTGCGCAGATTATAGGAGTGCGTAGGTAGTGACACATCCATGTGTTCACTAGCAGGCTCAATTACGGATCTTGATGTATCCATCAGTGAGTCGTAATTGGGATTCTTACTCATACCAGGTTGATCAACATCCATGCCAACCTCGGGACACATTACTACTACATCCAGTACCCTTACAGTTACTGGTCGCATTTCAGGGGTTACATTACTAGGTGTTGGTGTTTATTCAGGTAGTGGTGATAATCTGGGAACATGACTCGCTTTAGTACCTTTAGCAGGATTCCTAATAGGGTGTGGTCTCACCTTGTCCCAGCACATCTCTGAGTCAACTATGCGCAACTTGGTAATGTTAAAAATGCGTACCTTCCATGATCTTTGATGTCGGACATGAGCCACGGGTCAGTTATTTTTGAAAATTGCATACTCAGGGTCTCTGCGAGAGGTTAATTTAATCCTCTCCTCAGCTTTTTCAACCACTGGGTCAACTACATGATACTCACCCGCGTTAGCACGCTTATCAATCTGTTCATGGTGATGTTCTCGTGACCTAGCTGTCTCATTGCGAGCAATATGGCATTGTTAAGACAAGTAAGTGTTTAACCTAAATCGTGTGCAGCATCGATGGGAATGGCTAATGGAAACCTCGCTTGTCGCCCATATGTCAGATAGAATGGCGTATATCCAGCAAGTGTTGTGGTATGCTGTTAAACCTGCGCCCAACTCATCTTCCCATGCTCGAGATTCATTGTTGACACCTTCTGGATTAACTCTTTTAACGTTCTGTCAGTCTGTCCATGTGTCTGTGAATACTATGGACTTGTTCTTCAGTGATCGATACCATGCTCAGTATACCTCTGCTCAAGTGAGTTCGAACACAACTCCTTCCCTTGATCAGTAATGAGGATCTCTGGTATGCCGTGATGAGCAATGCATTCATTACAGAACTTGTCTTCCACATTCTGTGATGTCTTGGTGGATATTGGATACGCTTCCGCCCACGCAGAACAGTGATCAACAATAGTCATTATATATACATTGCATTTGTTGGACTCTAATAACTGACCTATTAGATCCATCACGATTATCTGACCAGGATAATTGGCCATAGGCATTTCCATATATCTAGGTCGGGTACCCCTATCTAACATATTTACCACATCCTTCCTTAAAGATGGCCAAACAAAGGAATCTATTACCATTCCCATAGTCTTTTTCAAACCTTGGTGACCAGCTCACTCTGGAGCCTTATGGAGCACCTTCTCACGGAATTTACCGGGCAACAGTATTCTCAGGTACTCAGCATCCAATGCTTATGTTGGGGTTAACGAATACAAAATACCATTATTAACCATGTACTCCTTCGGCATGTTCTTAAACAACTCCGGGAATTCCTTGGTTTGCTCGGTACACAATTCGTACAGCTACGTCATATACCTCCAGCAGAACACGAGGTAATACACCCTCTTCCACCTCTGGTATAACATAATCACCAGTATCTAGCGTAGCGGCTTCGTTGGAGCGACGTAACCTAGACAACATACCCGCACAGATATTCTTCGAACCCTGGATGTATTCTATCTTGCACCCATACTCAGCAATTAGCACTGCCCAGCACTACACGTTCACGTTTTTAACCTCACCCACAACCAAACTCTTGAGAGGTTTGTGGTCGGTATATACAGTGAATTCAGTGCTAAATCGGTAAGGACGAATCTTCTTTAACACATATATCACCGCGTATGCTTCCTTCTCTATTACAGGCCAAATTAATTGACTATCTTTCAAGGTTGAGCTGACATACTGAATTACAAGCTCAATGCTGCTATCATCAACTTGCACCAAGATCACACCTATCACATAGCTTAATGCGTCCGTGTACAGTTTATACGGTTTATTCAAATCTGGATACATAAGAACTGTCTCACTACACAGCAAGTTTTTCAATTTCTCAAATGTTTGCTGTCCTTCTTTTCCCCATTCACATCTTTTATATTTCTTAGTTAATTCTATCAATGGTTTAGCAATTTCGGTATGACCTTTCACGCAAGATCAATAATAGCCAGTAGCTCAGAGAAAACTTCTACCCTCACCCACATCATGGGGTGATGATATTTCTCTTATGAATTTGACCTTTTGACTTTGAGGAGCTACTCCTTGGCTTGAAATGTGATAGCCTAATACGTCTACAGACTTGCTTGCAACGTCACATTGCTTTCTCTTCAATTGAAGATTATATTCCTGAATTTTAAACATAACCAGACGCAAATGACGTGCATGTTCAGTCGGATTTCGCGAATACACGACTACGTCATCGACAAAAACATGCATGAATTTTCCCACAAAATAACAAAAAATGTCGTTCATTTCCCATTGAAACACTGCACTGAGTTGCAAAAACAAAAGGTCATACGAATCCATTCGAAAAGACCTTCTGTGCAAACAAACGCCATCTTCTCAATGTCTTGGCTAGCCATGGGTATCTGCCAATAGCCAGACTTCAAGTCCATTGTAGAAAATAGCGTCGCGCCTCTCATTGAATCACATTTATCTGAGATGTTAGGCAAGGGATAACTGTCCTTATGACATACTGAATTCAACTTCCTAAAATCTACACAAAAACGCGTATCACCAACTTTCTTAGGTACTAAGGTGATAGGTGACGCCCAAGGTGATGATGATGGTCTTATTATGCCAGCTGTTAACATTTCCTTGACCTGATTCTTTACCAAATATGCTTTTGCTAAAGGTATCCTATACACATTCTGTCAAATGGGAGGGTGGTCCCCTGTTGTAATTGTACCCTGTACGTGGGGCATACGTCCAAGAGTGTTGGGACGAGCCATATCGAAATTATTGGCAAAGTCGCTCAATACGTTGTCAATAACTGCATATCCAGTCGTTTCCTTACAACTAGCATATACATAATCACTTTGAGACCTAAAGGTTATTCTGAATGGGGACTTCATTTCAAACCACACCACTTCCATTGTCCCAAAATCCCTTCTCGCCTTTCCCATATGCAAATCATCTGCACCAATCAAACATTCATACCTCATGCATTCCACAACCACACTTGGAATTGGCCTGGTATCTTGAAATTTAATCTGAGTTACTCTTAATATATTGATTGGTGAACCATTTACAGCTAACAGAGTATTAGCCCTCTTTAATGGACGAGCATTTAAGATGCTCCTCCATATATCCTTCCTAACAGGGGAGGTACTAGCACCAGTATCTATCAAAGCATCTAAATACTCACCCCTGATGTTCTCCTGACCATTCACTTCCACTTCTAACTGGATGAGGAACCTTTTGGTCACTGGTTCCCTCCATACTCATTTAATGAGCGTCGTCGCCCATCAACAGCTTCAGCGTATGATCGTTGGCGGTTTTCCCCTGATGAGGCTCCTCCGACACCATATAAATAACGACCATACTCGTCAGCCCGCCCATCTGTCAACATGAAACCATCGCGATCGTCATACTCACCATCACGGTTCATGTGGTTTCGGATGTCTTTCCCTGTGTTCCTAGAATATGCATGAGGGGCTGTTTCTCGTCCGGAATCATATGATGTGCACTCACCATAGTTGTATTGTTCGCAACATCGGCGATCTACTTCGTCAACTTCCATTGGTGTTTCGTCATGATAACCAGAGTTATTGGACTGATGTGGTCTCTTCATTGACCATCGTGGTTACTGACAGTTTTGCTGAATCGGCGGACACATAGATTGATAGTGTCCGGTTTTCTGGCATTTAAAGCATGTTACGCTGCCCTTGGGTTGACTAGACGCAGTTGGTGCGGAATAACATTCTGAGGCCATATGGCCTAATTTCCCACAATTAAAACACTTACTCGGCCTAGGTGCACGTGGGGCTGACCTCGTGTTCGGGGATGGTTGTACTGCTTGCGTGCAGTCCTGTTTAAAGTGTCCTTTCCTACCACAATTATAACAAGTAGGTGCTTCGCATTTCTTGGGAGCAACCTTTGGTGCAGCTCACGAATGCTGTTGCTCTCGTGGTTGTGGTGCAGGTGCGGATTGAAGACTTTCAATTACCAAGCAGTGAATTTCTATCATCTTGCTCTGTTGCAAAATCTGGGTTCACATCTCCCGGATAATTTTCCAAACATCTTTTCCTTCCATTATGTCAATGACGTCGACCTCCATTTCATGCTCACAACGTACAGCAATTTTGATGGCTTGCAACAGGTCATTGCAACATTTTTCCTCCTCCATCATCGCCATCGCTTCATCACAATTCTTGGCCTTCTTGCGGACAATCCGTCTTCCCATACCCTGGTCCTATAATGCCCTAATGTGGTCAGATAGAACAATCCTTTTGGTGTACTCATTCACAACAGGGTATGCTCGTTTTGCCAGTTCCTTGTATCTACGATTGAAGGATATGATGGTTTCATTTGACAGTTGCTTCACAGCATCTAGATCATACCTGACCCTCTCCTTTTCATTGGCCGATATACAATTTAAAATCACAAACTGTTCCAGTTGATTGTAGGTGGCATTGGCCCTATCCTTGTTCAGTATGAATGATCGAGAGCCTTGCTTAGCACTCTTCTTGATGCTCTTGTCATTACATAAATGTGTATGCCTGATAATGTTACCTGCGTCGCTTGACAAACACGACAGGTTTCATCTAAGAATTGCCTCCCCTCTTCTGGTTTTAAACCGTCACATGGTTTAACCCTCTGTGTTAGCTAATGTGCCTCTTGACGATGCACACGATTCAACTCTCTCCAATCCTCTTCCTTGGACACTGCAGTTGCAATTCTCATTCCAATTGTGTTCATCCCATCCACAGAAGTCTGTGATGGGTTTACTGCATGTGACGTTGCCATTCTATAGTTTGATGAAATTACTGATCGAAATTCCTAAATTACTGGTAATATAACTGAACTACTATGCGATTCAAACAGGGTTGATCTTCACACCGCACATCAGTCGGAATGCGAATTATATTGTTTTCACAGTACTCACAATGTTGAATTACCTTTGGACTGTCTGACAGTTTAGCTAAATCTATGACAAGATCGAGGATATCCGTACACAATTGCAACAGTCAAATGATTCAGCTGCGTTTCTCTCCAATCAAACCATGTTCACTCATAAAACTTTTGACAATTTCACTTCATTTTCTGAAAGCGATATAATGGCTCTTTTAAAGGAATTAAAACCAACATTTTGTACTCTCGATCCCATTCCTACGAAAATCGTGCTTGAAAACATTGACATCTTGCTCCCAACAATAACTATGCTGGTTAATTCCAGCTTAGAATCTGGCCTCATGCCAATGACATTTAAGCGGGCAGTTGTCAAACCACTGTTGAAGAAGTCTGGCCTAGACGAAGATACTCTAAAAAACTATAGACCTGTCTCGAACCTGCCTTTTATGTCTAAGCTAATCGAGAAGGCGGTGTTCAAAAGATTATCAGCTCATGTAAGTGACAATGCGTTATATGAACCGTTTCAGTCAGCGTACCGTCAGCGTCATAGCACGGAGACTGCTCTATTATGCGTCCTCAATAATATTCGAGAGGCGGTAGACAGAGGTAATGTGTCATTGTTGCTACTCCTTGACCTCAGTGCCGCATTTGATACGATAGACCATCATTTACTTATGTCACAATTGAGTAGTGTATTTGGTTTACAAGGCACTGTCTGGAACTGGTTTCACTCATATTTATCCGATAGACACCAGTCTGTATATATTAACGGCACACTTTCAGAACCAGTCAACCTTGTGTGTGGTGTGCCTCAGGGGTCTATTCTAGGTCCGGTGTTATTTACACTCTACACACAACCACTTGGATCGGTTATTGATCAGCACAACATTATGCGTCACTTCTATGCTGATGACACACAGCTTGTCACTAGTTTTGAACCTTCAACATGTACTGCACGCTTAGCAACAAGTCAGCTCAATATGTGTTATATAGACATTAAAGAGTGGATGACTACAAGCATGCTGAAACTTAACGATGAAAAGACTGAAGCTCTGTTAGTCGGGCCAGCAAACCGACGTGCTAAGACCGACCTATGTGACATCACAGCTGGAAATAGTCAAATAAAGCTGTCAACTGTCGTAAAGGATCTTGGTGTATACTTAGACAATGAACTGACTATGGATAAACATGTTAGTTACATCTGCAAAGTCTGCTATTTTCAATTGCGCATTATCGGCAGCATCAGGCGCTATATCACAAAAGAGGCCGCGATCATGCTAGTACGAGCATTGATAACGTCGCGCCTGGATTATTGTAATAGCCTCCTGATTGGCGCCTCAAAAGAACTTATTCAGCGACTTCAGGTGGTCCAGAACACTGCAGCGAGAATCATATCCCTGTGTGCCAAGCGAGAACACATTACTCCGGACCTACATGATTTGCACTGGCTCCCCATTGTGCAAAGAATAACTTTTAAGACACTATGTCTGACATACCAATGTGTATCTGGCACAGCACCAGCCTATCTCTCTGACCTTGTACAACCTTACATTCCTGGTCGCTCTCTCAGATCTGCAAATCTAAATCTACTAAAAGTACCTAAGGTTAACTCTAAAACATATGGCCATAAAACTTTCTCTTTCACTGCAGCTACCGAATGGAATAACTTACCAAATGAAATTAGAAACTCATCAACTTTAGAAATCTTTAAATCCAATCTTAAATTCTATTTATTTCAAATAGCATATCCATAGAATACTTACGCGCGTTAGCGCTTAGAGCATGCAGTTGCATGGATTAAGCGCTCTAAAAATGTACTATTATTATTATTATAAAGCATGTGATTCTATCGGGCAAATTGTTTAATAATGAAATTGCTTCTTTCTCAGATGGATTGTTCATGATTTCAAATGTACTTACACATTTCACAGATAAGCACTCCTGTGCGAATATAAGTCCATGATGAATCAAAACTGAATCTAGGATTAATCCTGTCCGGCTCGCCATTTTAGATTTCTGGGTGGGCGTGGCCTCAAGAACTTCGAGAAAACTTACTAAGATCTACGACGATAAGAGAACTTTAAGTGTTGCTGCGACAACGTTGCTGATAGTGAGATGGGCGAAGTCGCTGCAGTCGGCTCGTCTCATCTGACTGATGGTACATAGACAATATTTATTTCAGACTACTGGGCCTGATCTGACTGATCTAAGATCCTGGTAAGGACTGGGTGTGTCTCCCAGCTCAACCAGATTACCTAACAAACTGACAAACTTCTAGTCTTACATATACGTAAGATAAAAGATTTTATCTATACTATAATACAAACTGATTGAATGGTTGAGCAAGATTGTCATACAAAGAATACTTAGTACAATATGATGTACATAAAACTATCATCTTAAACTAACCTATCTCTACTTTAACCTACTCTACCTCAAGCGTGTTAGGCATAGCAGCCATGGCTTGGAACAATGCGAATCCTAGATTAAAGATTAACTTGTTCTGAGGGCAGTACCTTCTTATACAACACTAGCCAATAAACATTAATTATTTCCAAAACTACAACTATCAACAACTGCTGAATATCACAAAAGTGAATGCTGGCTAAGCAGCGGCAACATCTTTTAACTAAATCGTTTTCAAATACGCACCAACTCAGACCAATAGAATCATTTCCAAATAAATCATCCTATTTCTATCATCATCATATTAATCTCATCTGCTAAACAGCATCCTATTCATTTAACATTAGTACACTTCAATTACATATAAAGCGATGACCTGGCTGGCTCGACCCTCCACCGTCCCAATGATTGACACATATTTATAAATAACAGGGGGTCGACTCAGCCATGTATATGGATGATGCTTAGTCATCCCAACTTTCCAATTTCGAATTGTATGTACATAAATATAATTGATGCAATACTGTAGCATCCATCTTTAGCTCAACTGGACTTTTAGCTCACCTGGTATTTTCAAAACTTAATTTCTTTTTGGGTCTTATGTGAATTATAAGCCATCCCGCGGGGTCATGGCTTTCCGCGTGACAATCCCATATTTACACTATGAATTAATCGGAAATCATCTGACCTGTCTTCACGTAAACCAGTGTGCATTACATTAATTACAATCTCACTAGAATTGACATACTGCACATATATTTTTGTTTGAACAAAAGAGTGGCTCTTTTTGCCAGCTCTTTTCCTCTGCTTCAGTGTTGAAGGCATTTTCCTGTGACGGAGGCCCGCGTGAGGCACTTTCCTCTCACAACAATATTATTTTGTGTGTATTAGGGCTATAATAGGTTTATATTAAACCATTTAAGAGGTCTCATTAGGATGCTTCCTTGCGGGGATACCTCGCAGGATTTACGAATCGGAACATGCACACGTTTCAGTCTGACAGTCAGCACTCCTTAAATATGGAAATAGCATCATATGACGGAAGGACTGCATGCATGCTCACCGACTATGCTAGAAATTTTCCCAGTGTAGAACCTCCAGCACCGCTTTTACATGAGTATTCACCGATCAGCAAGCGTGATGCCGCGCAGGTAGGAACTCAATATATCACACAGTTGGATATCCGCGATAGGCAACCAACATCTACGTCAGATTGCAGTCAATCATGACACCGACCCCCATGGGGGTACATTATTCCTTCACAGCCTTTATGTTCACCAGCGTCATCACAGGGTGACCAATGGCTGGATCCTCATGCACCATGTCCCGCATCTCCACTGATATGGACGTCATCACCGTACTACCCATCAGTACCGTGATATGAGCCGGGGGATGTGGCACCTCCCTTTCAACAGTATTCCAGAAGAACAACATCCCATGGCACACACCAGCCCCGTCAGTCTTCTGCACTGCCTTTGTATGCGGAACATCCATCGCAACAGCCGATAGAACATCCACGTCGTTTACACAGCACGGTGCCATCAGTCTATAGACCAACACCCATCTATGGACCCGCATCAGGGTGGTATTCAGCAGACCCTACATATCTTGCACAACACTATCGTCGGGAATCGCCCTCATCGACGCGACATCATCGAGAACATCATCAGGTATTACCACCAATACCACCACCAACACGCAGACCAGCATCTGCGTTCACGTCAGTCTCCCCAGCACCACAACCTGGATTTGTGTCAATAACTCCATATCGTTGCCATGGCCGGATCATTCTCCCTCCTGAATTAACGGGAAGAATGATTGGGCTAATTACAAGTGCAAATTCAAATCGGTTGACAGATAGTCAAATGGGAGAATATCTGGCCGCAAAACTGTCAGGGAAAGCATTCCAAGTCCTGGCAGATTTGGGCTCAGATCACACGCCAACATACATGGAACTGGAAAGCACGTTGTCGGAAACATGTCCCTTAGTGAGATGAGTCATCTGCAGCTCAAGAACTTGTGTCGACGAGCCGGGGAGACACTACCAGAGTTTGCTAGTCATATTTGGTGACTAGCTACTCACGCCTACCTCAGCATGAATCACGAGGGAGTCACATAACCAGACGCAAATGACGTGCATGTTCAGTCGGATTTCGCGAATACACGACTACGTCATCGACAAAAACATGCATGAATTTTCCCACAAAATAACAAAAAATGTCGTTCATTTCCCATTGAAACACTGCACTGAGTTGCAAAAACAAAAGGTCATACGAATCCATTCGAAAAGACCTTCTGTGCAAACAAACGCCATCTTCTCAATGTCTTGGCTAGCCATGGGTATCTGCCAATAGCCAGACTTCAAGTCCATTGTAGAAAATTTGGACACTTTCATCGACGCGGTAAGTGGATACCCTGCCCTCAAGGAAAAGTTATTTCTCATTGAAATTGGTAGTCTACAATCATTAACCGCAACCGAAGTTCGGATTGGGAATTTCTTGGAGTGAGAGAAAAACAATCGCCGTCCATTACACCCAATACATGAAGTGAATGATGTCAACCTCGTAATCACCATAGACAACCCAACTGCATCAGCATCCACATCAGCAACCAACCCGCAAACACAGTTAGAACAACCCACCAGTCAAAATCACGCATCTATAGGAAGAGGGCGTGGCCAATCCCATCGCAGAGTCCACAACAACGACCCAGGACATGGGAACCAGCACAATAATAACAATCGTCAGAACATGCATGAAAGGGTAGAAGAGATAACAAAACAGATCTCCACACCCACTAACTTAGTCACCACACCCAGCGCCACCGTCGCCACACAGTCGACAGCATGGCCAACAACAAATATAGGACTGCCTACACAGCGACTGAATACATGTTTTGGATGTGATCAGCCAGACCACTGGAAGGAGTGGTGTCCAAATCGCCCTCCATTTACAATGCCTACTGCTGACTGACGTGCACCGCAGCCTGAGAACCTGTTAAACTAGAATGGACACCGATTACAGAGTCACTTCATTGCCCACTCTCACAACCCGTCTCAACTGCGGCTTTCGGACAACAATGTCAGGTGGCCAACATGACAAATCACTCTTCCATGACAGTATGCACTCACACACACCCGTCTTTTTATATGTTGGCACCAACGATGCAGACTGCATCCATGACACTGAGATCTCCCTTTGCCGGAGATTGGACCCCACAACCTCCGTATCTAACAAACCTTCTATCCTATATAAAACGGCAGTCGTAGGTTGTAGCACCTCCGCTGAAACAACGTTTATACAAGCTCCATGGCCCACCACTGGGACACTTAACACCCGGTGCCCCTTGGAGGTATGCAATTCACATGCCATAACAGATGCAGTCAACATTTGGCATTATAGATCTGCAAGAAGGAGCATCATTGTTCAAAGGACGGTAAACCCCAGTGCCATCATTTCTTCTTCTACGCTTCAACAAACCATCCCATGATGCATTGTAAAAAGTGGCTCACACAGGTAGCCCTCATCTGCGACTGCACCAGTCCTGTCCATACTGCTGTATATACAAATTCACAATACACAGAAACAGCATCTACAACACCACTATTGTTACCCCAGCTCCGTCATCGCCTAAGTAATCACAGCAACAGCGAAGACGGGTTAGCCCCTTTCTCACCCAGCCACCAACTGCACTCACGGAAGATATCCAGAAACAGACAGACTATATACAGGATGATACTGCACCAAAAACAATTCTGCACGCAGTATCATTGGAAACTCTTCCACAGGCACACCTCAAAGTACTATATAAGTGTGTGTGTCTGTTTAGTGACGTTTCCACAAGTGCCACCGTTGGCACTGGAGCTTCCATCCCCGTCTTCAAGAAGCGCGTGTATGAGAGCATCCCACCACATAGGAAGACACCCATTAGGCCTACACACATATTTTTGCAAACAGCTACGGGAGCCAATGTTCCTGTGGCTGGTATAGTAAACCTCGTAATACAGATAGAGGAAATGCAATTCATACAGCGAGTTCTCATTGCCTCTATTCAAAACGATGCCTTGCTTTGGTTCTGATTTCCTCAGTGCCAGCGACGCTGTCATACACTGCAGACAACAATAATTAGACACACACGGCCGACGCACACCCCTTGGACTGAAATCATCACTGTATGATACTTGTGCAGTGACTTTGGCATCTACGGTCACAGTTGAGCCAGGACAGGAGAAAATCTTATGGGCCACTGCACCACAGTTAGGAAACAACACACACATAGCTATGCTAGAACCCGACCCTGAATATTTGATTGCCTCACAATGCGCCAGTCCCAGAATGATCGTGGACACCACCAATAATGATCATATACTATTCCGGGTATTCAATGGCACAACAGACCCAATAACTCTTGTATCCGGAGTTCGTTGTGGCCATTGGTGGATGTGATATCACTGGGGACACACCCTACCACACCTACACCAGGAACAACTTCTGATGATTTACAGAACACCTGCATGGCATATACTTGCGTGCCACAGTTGGATTGGTGCAGTCTCATAAACGTGATCTAAGGAAACTTTTATATAAATATCGTGACAGTTTCTTGGCTGGAGATATGGACCTGGGAGAAATTCATCTCGTGCGACACTCCATCGACACCAGAAACAACCGACCCGTACAACAACCCATTCGATGTCTTCTCATTCACAGGGAGGCGGAGGCACATCAACAAGTGAACGACCTGTTGTGGACAGGCATTATCAGCTTCCCCCTGGGCCAGTCCCATAGTACTAGCAGGCAAAAAGGACAGATCTGTGCAGTTCTGTATAGAGAACCACCGCCTTAATGATCTTAGCGTCAAGGATGCTTGTCAGTTACCATGGATAGATCAGGCCTTAGATTCTTTGCCCGGAGCCAAGGGGTGTTGTACCCTTGACTTAGCTAGTCGGCACTGGCAGGTAGCCATGGATGAGGCTGACTGAGAGAAGTCAGCGTTTGTTGGTAGAGACAGTCTGTTCCAGTTCTGCAAGATGCCCTATGGATTGTGCAACTCTCCTGGAACGTTCGAGCGCCTCATTGAGCAGGTATTAACTACCCTGCAATTGGAGGTCTGTCTCTATTACATCGACGACGTAGTCGTCTTTGGCTCCTTGTCTGAGCAGACTCTGTCCAACCTGGACAAAGTCCTAATGCGTTTTCATACCACTAATCTAAAGCTCAAAACCACAAGGTGTCATCTTTTAGACAGAGCGTCGAGTTCCTGGAACAAGCCATATCCATCTATGGAGTGGCCACCCAACCTTAAAATACTAGAGCAGTGGCGGAGTGGCACACCCCCAACTCATTCACGGACACCCGGAGTTTCCTCGGTCTCTGCCAGTACTATCGTCGTTACATCCATCACCTTAGTGAGATTGCATCACCCTTATTTAGGATCACCGAAAAAGATCGACCATTCGAGTGGACGAGTGAGTGTGAAGGTTCCTTCAGGGCGCTGAAGGAACATTTGACGACCGCACCAATTCTTGATCATCCTGACCCTAACCTCGATTTCATCTTGGACACTCATGCATTGGCTTATGCCATAGATGCAGTTCTATCTCAGGTCACAGAAGATGAAACAGAGCAGGTACTGGGTTATGGTTCACATACTTTAAACAAAACAGAGAAACATTACGCAACCACTAAGAGGGAATTGTTAGCTGCGGTGTATTTCGTCAAGTACAAACACTTTCTGTACGGGAACCCATTTACCCTGTGTACAGATCATGCCTCCCTACGCTGGCTCAGAGCCGTAAAAAATAGGGATGGCAGGTAGCGAGGTGGCAGGAATCCATGCAGGCCTTTAACTTCAACGTTCTTCATAGACCCGGCAAACTGCATGGAAATGCCGATGTCTTGAGCAGAATCAGGCTCGAGGATGAACAGGAAGTGGCCACCACTGTGACACATACTACACAGCTATCTCCCGTGTTCCCAGAATTGTGGTGTGCAGAGTGGGACACGGAGACAGTAACTCACGAACAAGCAACAGACGCGCAAACACGAGATATGTATGCGTGGATCCAGGGTGGGGTACGTCCTCCTAGGAAATATGTTACACCACATTCCACAATGGCAAAATACTAATATCAGAGGTTTGGAGAGTGCCATATGCAAGATGGCATTCTCTACATTAATAACCAGATAGTGATTCATGAGCGTTATCATGAGAGCATTCTTTAACAACTGCATGATAACACTGGACACTTAGCCATCAAGCGAACAATATATGTATGTATGATTAGTGTATTCTGCAGCTGTAGTAGTAGAAACATCCTACAGCTGCAATCAGTCCTTCTTCGCTTTTGCCCACTGTGTCTTGTCCTCAGACAAATTCCTTAGCTTCCTCAGGTCCATTCTTGAAATGAGTATACCTAATCCTGCTTTCTTGACGTAACCTCGTAGCACGCTTAGTCGATGTATGCAATGACGTCCTCTACTGGCTCTGTATTTGCTGGCTCCGAGTATGGCGAATTCCAAGGCTCGCTGTGCTGGTGTGTCTTCTGGCATCCTTAGCACATGGCCAAACATGGACCATCTTTGCTGGGCGACCTTTACAGACAGCGGCGGCGTATTACACATCTTGTATAGTGCATCGTTGGAAATTGTGCTCTCTAGACATCGGTGTCCAGTGAGGGTACGTAGGTGTTTGCGGTAGCTGGCATCAAGTTTGTTTAGAGCTGCCTTTGGAGCTGTCCAGCTGTTTCAGTTATACAATCACGTGTATCAAACAGGGATTCCACTGGATCGGGATACGTGATAGTGTGAAGGCATGGGTTGCCAAATGTGTCCCATGCCAAAGACGCCCTGTTGGCCAGCACCATTCCGCACCCTTACAAGTTAAAATTGTTGGTGCACTGTGGGAGCAGGTGGCTATTAATGTGCTCGGACCATTGAATACGATGGATGAAGGAAACAAGTACATCCTCGTATTACAAGATTATTTTAAGAAGTGGGTAGCAGCATTTGCCTTGACGGACCAAGAGGCATCCACAGTAGCGGAGGTCCTGACAAGCAATGTGTTCTGCCACTTCGGTATGCCCTATGAATTGCATTCCACCCAAAGAATAATTTTGGGAGGCTGATCTCTGAGCTCTGCAAAATATTTCATATAGTCAAAACACTCACAGCGCCCTACCATCTGCTTAGTGACGGGATGGTAAAAAGGTTTAACCGTACCTTGGTGGAGATGCTGATAAAGGAAACATACCTTGATTGTCATGACAGGGATCTGCGACTCCCATCTGTGCTCATGGCATACCAGGCTTTGATACATTCCAGCATGGGTTATACCCCTGCTCAGTTAATGTTAGGCCATGAATTAGCCTTACCCCATGGTCCGACCATGCCCAGGATTCCAGGAAAGAAACGTTCACCATCTCTCTATGTGGAGCTCATGCGGCAACAGATAGAACAGATCCATAAGCTAGTGAGAGCAACATTATCCACTGCACACCGGCGTCAGAAAACGTGGCATGACTGGCAAGTGCACGCAGACCCATATGAGGTGGGGGAAATGGTTTGGGTTCACGATTCGTGACGTTCTGAAAACGGGACGAGTAAACTGAGTTACCAGTAGAAAGGCCCCTTGTGATAGTAGGTAAGAATTCGGACGTGACCTACCGTATCCGTGCCTCGGGTGGTCTGACCTCAGTCATCCACTTCGATCAAATTAAACCATGTTTCAGTGGTGACCCAGTGCCAGGTATCGGACTGGGCGTTCCACGTGACACCGGTACCCAGACAGATGTCTCTACGGAAACAAGTATTCTCCACGTTAGTCTGGAGCACCGCAGTGCCAGTTTAACCTCTTTCCTACCGAGCCAGGAGTCCGTTGAACATATGACTAACGCCGAGGACTATGATGAGATACGTACTCGCCCTCTCCCTCCTCTGTGCGGGTCTACACGATTTGGGAAGTCGTATCTGAAGACTTTCTCGTTTGTGCTGTCCATGGGGAAGTACGGAAAAGTTGTTCCACCAACCTCTTCCCATTCCCACCGACTTCATGCTATTACCCCAATTATTGTATTACCGCAAGTGGAAGCTGAGGCTGCCCCGGACCATGCTTCCTGTGTGGTGGAACATGTAATAAATAGCATGGAAGTGAAGAGGCTTGATGTGGCCTTCGCTTATTTTGAAGAACAGCAAAACCACACAACTCGGTGTACCCCTCCAAGTCACAAAATCGCCGACCACCCCCATTCCAAGTTGCGGCCCGTCCATTAGCAACACACACCCAACTCTAACTGGCGCCTCTCGTCTATGCAACAAGTTCGGACATTACTGGTCCTTTCTATGTCACACTCCACTCGTCGTCTGTGACTGTCAATTTTCAGATACGAGAGAGTCAGCTCTTACACAGGAGGTGGCATCCCACACCACAGCAACCCTCCGCGCCCCCACCCCAACCCGCTGGTGGTGGGCAGGGAAGCAGCCTGTTCAGCAGACTCTCGCCTCGAATATTCCTGGTACTTAAAAGCTATGACAGAGTACCAACCGTCGTGTAATGGGAGATGACCCTCCCCATCCAAAGCGCATTCCTGACCACAACCGCCCTATCAAGCACCCCCCCCCCACCCGTGAGCAGTCAAAACATTACACCAAGACATAGAACACCAGGAGCATACAGAACAGAACACACGTGCCCGCAAGGTTGGATACGTCAATTCATCATTGCGCGAACATTGCATACTTACTGGTTATATAAAAAGTATAATGGAGATATTCAACATCATCAACAACATGGATAGCATGCAGCTAGCCTGTGTAACAGAAAAAGGTTGAGACACCTTTTTCCGGAACATTCCCTCCCGCATGAATGCTGGGAGTTCATCACTCCCCACAACCTGACTTTTCTACAACAGCGACAGACTCGGCGTTCCCCAGCTTGGAAAACTGGACCTGCCCACCTCGCATTATGCCAGCGTCACACAGCAACCCCGACAACAGAGCACCACCATCATCAGTACGAGCCAACATTTTCCACAAACACCCGCTTATCAAGTCTGTGGAAAGCTGATCAGTATGTGCTTCGGGGGATCCCCCACTCCCCCTTCCACCAGAAAACATCGTACATAATCAGCTAAACTATCACACTTCAAATCACATGCAATAACAGTCAATATTGTTAAGAGAGCAAGATGCCCGCAGTCTGTCGTCGGTATTGAGTAGGGTTTTGCTACTGAAAGGAAATTCGATAATGGATTGACGCAAGTTATGACAGCCCCCTACTTGATCATCCACGCTCTAAAGTATATCTTTCCCGTCTTTGGATTCGGCCATTACAGAGTGAAATACACCATGTCCGATAAAGTTGACACCACAAGCATGCAGTATTCTCTGCCCCACTGCAATACAAACATCACACTTCACAACAGCACAAGAATCATTCACATATAAGCAGCCACGTTTATCAATCAAATTCACCAACATGACAGAGACACACACTCAGGATGACTGTAGCACAATCTCCATACGGCGGTATTGTAAATTGTAAACTGAAGCACGCACTTTCCGAGCTGTACTTTGATAATTAAGTTTGGTCTAGGTGAGGTGAGACTAGTCCTACCCACAGAGGAGGATGCTTGGCAGACCACCCACCTGGTAATTACCGTCCAGCTTGGTGGGTTAAGTAGACTTGGGTTCTGCAAGAGCTGTTTAAACCAAACAACAAATTATAGTCAGCTATGCTGTCCTAATTTTGATTAAGAAGACGACTATTCTACCGTGTATACAAATCATTAGCGCACGGGATGATGAAGCAGCATCACAACTTAGACAGTATAACATCATCGAGAATTTCAAATATTCTCTTACCTACATTTTCCAGCCATTAATCAACACGGGCTGGAATAAATTTAATACACAGGAGAGGCGGCACATGTATAAGATCATGTGCATATAAAGGAACGCTGTTCTGAGGAACAGAATAACGAAAACACATATTTCCATTTTTCGCATCAAATGCGTATAATCAGCAGCATCAAAACTTCACCCATATACAGATTGCCTAAGTTTCCCATCAACCATGCGCTTTCAAAACAAGAATCACCTGATCATCGCTTCTATTTTCCGGTAACTTGGATCAAAGGATATAAACAAAAGAACTGCCCTATGCGTATCTACCACAAGGTGCTGGAGGAGGCTAGAGGTGGTGAGTCAGGGACAAGCCACTGACGTCATCACACTCTCCCAGGTGAGCTTCCACAGGAATAAATAGTTCAAGATTTTAACGTTGATCGGAGACCCAATTTTCCACTGAGTGTGGATGAAAACGACTATCCTACCTTCTTATATTTATATTTGCCTTCTTTCTACGAAGGGAATATATAATCCGACTCCAGGAGAAGAAAAATTAAATATTTCCATATTTGGCGGGACCGACTCACCATAAAACCTTCGGGTATGGTCATCCGCCCTCCCGTGACGTCACCAAAAATTATAAAAGGAGGAAAGCGCGCACTGTAATTTCATCTTCCCGTCAAACTCTACACACGGGGCAAGATCGAGCATCGGGCTACTTTCGTGTCGCAAACCAAATTCTGCGGTTTTCTTCTTATTATTTTATTATTTTATCTTATATTGGCCAGGAAAGTTATGAAGAGTTAGGAAAGTTTAGTTAAGTTAGTGCAGTTCCGCAAATAACCATAATGTGGGAATGGTATGTCACTTGCAGAAGATCTCACTTTGTCCGGCAGCTCGGAAGAATTGCAACCTACTCACATCGGAAAGAAGTATCCGTGAACTGCTTTACCGAACAACGGACAGCCGTGCAAGCATGCGCTTTCCAAAAACTCGGACTTGAAACTTCACGTCAATCATGACCATTTACTACACAGAGCATTCTGCATGGACTGCAAGTACCTGTATTCAGCCACTCGGTATGGTGTAACACACGCGTTATCATTTAAGCATCGTGTGTTGGTTGTGACATTAAAGCCTAGTGAGCAAAATGAGGATATAGATAACCTCGCTGCCAGTTTCGAAAATAGACTTCCAATTACCGTGCTTTCAATGGGAAAATGGCCAAGACTAAACACACGAAACGACGACAAACTGACTTTCCATGAGTAGCTGTACCATCCACATCTACAACACAGCAAGCCAGCACCAGCACTCCAGCACCCATCACCACAGCACCGGCAGCACCTGTAAGAACAGCACCGGCAGCACCTGCAGCATCGGTATTCACACAAGCTGTAGCATCCGCACCGGCAGCACCCACAGTGACAACACCGACAGCACACAGCACTACAACATCATCCACAACTCTGATAGGACAGTCAATTTCGGTAGTGAAAGCAACTTCTGTGAAAATCCATGATCCAGTTGTACAGGACATTTCCCACAGTTCAATATCCCCGCTCAGTTTAGTTATGGACGAGGAGATAAGTCTCATGGAAGCCATCATCACCACCACCGCACCGCATACCAGCACGCCAACATCCATGCGCAGCAGCATTCTTTCCATAGATCATGCTGTCAGAAAGACTACTATGCCGGACAGACCATATGCGAGAAAACACAAATAGCTCATCAACCCGAGACTCGAGCGATTCCCAGAACGTTCGCGAGTAAGCTGATCAAGGCTGTTAAAAGAAGAACGTTATCTGCAATCACTGCAGCAGCATCGTCACACAGTATCACCGCATCGTTCAGCCAACCTTCAGCAAGCACCAAACCACAACTGGCACCACAACAGTGATGTCAGCGATTTAGGAGCCCACGCTAGTCAGAACCACACCAATAGTTGTCACCACCATCCGCAGCTTCATCGAACTTAAGTGTCACCGACATTAGGAACATAGATAATGAAATATCAGCATCACTAGACCACCCACCACAGCCGTCAAGCACGAGTCGAGGGACCAAATCTCGTTGGGGGAATTTCTCAGCAGACGTTTGTGAACATCATTGTCGTGGATGCAGCGTAATGTGTGAATAGGTCTGCGGAAAATAGACTTATTATTATTTTATGTTTGCAATAGTTTTCTTATTATTATATATGTTTTTAAAATTGAAACCCCGTCCCTTGACTGACTACAGTCATCCTACACAGCTACGCAAAATTATTGCATAGCTGTGTCTCATCAAAATAATCGCTGCGGATACCTGTGTTGTAAACACATCGTGTGCGACGTAAGTACACAACACACCATATCGAATATGCTATTGCTGGGGCAGCCTGATGAACCAGTTTTTCTTTATTAGTAAATACTATTTTTCTTATTATTTCGCTATCCATGTGGATCCGCCAAAATGTCTTTTTCTTATATTAAACCTTTGTAACTTAACGTGATTCAGGTACATTGGAGCTTGGGCGTTCTCGGCGGAAATTTAATTGCCACCGAGAGAACGCCCATGCAAGCTATTGTCTTAGACTTACGCATGGTAGTAATTCAATAAAGAGCACACACCACAAAATGAAAACACATAAAAGGAAAAGGCCTGGAAAAATAAATACCAGGCCAATAATCACAACTACAAGTATGCCTTCCTCCCAAACTCTTTCGCACCTCTATGAGCTCTTCTCTGATAAACTACGCATGTATCACTACTCCTCTTGGCTACACGCCTACTCGAGAAGTCTATAATTCTCGCCTAGCGTTCTCCGGTGCTATCGATCCGTGATGCGTTGATTGTTTGTCATAGGTGGCAACCTAGGAGGGGTGGGTGAGTGGGAGGGGTGTGGGTGGGGGTGGGGCGGGTGGGAGTGTAGAGCGGATCGACTGGATATGTACGGACCGTCCCAGCTAGGCTGGGTACGGGATGCCCGCTCTGGGTGAAAAATGGCTACGTATGTAAGAACGCTTAGCGTGCATGCGCGCACATCAGAACTTCCCTGGCAACATGTGTCAGTTTTGGGAGAGAATGTATGCTTATGGTGTACGGAGTTGGTACTGGTGAATTCTTCAAATCACTCCAGTCTCGTCGTTCTTAGCAGCGATCAGGACCGGAATGAAACGAGGATTTCAAAACCTTTTACCTTTTTAAAATCGGACCAGAAAAGGCCGAGATATCCACAAATGGCTCACTAAAGTTATATTCAAAATATTGCTAGAATGTCCTAATCGCGTGTCTGTATTAAGTGAATGGGGACTGCGCTGATCAAATGATCGCCTCGTCACCCTTTCTAGCTGCACGCTGGTTGGCTAATGCTCGCCCGCTGATTGGCTGGGGCGTCCTGCCTCCGACGTCATGAGTATAAAAGGAGCCACAAATCAAGAATCGGGAGCACTTCAGCGAGGAACAGCCGACACGACAGCAATGCTGGTGGACCAGCGCAGTGCTAGACGTGGGCTAACTGCTTACTGACTGTGGCATCCTACACCGCAGCAGTGCCCTTCGGAATTCAGATCTCCTGCTCCTTCATAAACCCCAGTGATGTACCTGTAGTTAATAGTGTCTGCATTAGTTAATCAACACGGGATGGGACTGATACACATACTCCTTATTGACCACATGAGCAACTATTAAATGAAAGGATTTGAATGGAGAGAGCAGTGAGTCATGCTATTGCATTTGAGAGACGACTTCTATTCATGGACATAACTGAATTCACAAGTAGCAAGAGCTGGGAAGGTGATCTGTATTCTAATGCAGACACGGATTAGTATGGCACCCCAAGCTGAGTAAACTCAGCATTGCAGACAGCGGTTCAGGACTCAGCACATGCATGTGATCGTATGGAGAGGGCACATGCAACAGCAATGGCGATGCACTGCTTAGTTCCAGTGGCCTATTTGCCACAAATACGGGTTTTAACTACCCATGCCATCACCGGACAACATTGACTGGACACATTGCTGATCGCAAAGCCCCAAAGGTTCTAAGTTCTAAGGCTACACCAGTTGTCTTCAATCAGATAGACTTCATACTATGCAACACAGAAGCAAAACCCCTACTTCGGAATGCTCATTCATATGGAGGCAGAGACCTCAATTCTAACCATAAGCCAGTCAGTACATGCCTTCAGATGAACGATCTCTACCTGAAGTATAAACGCCATACCGGGAAAGAGGGTAGAGCCAACCTACTCAAGCTCATCAGCGACACTGACACTCAAATGTCTTGCAAAAGACCCTTGGGGAGCACATAGCTGATATCGACGTCACCTCTGATCCGAACGAAGCCCTAACGAAAATACTGAAATCAATGGGATCATCAGCTACCAGCACCATAGGTGTTCTTAAAAACAACCAAATTATATATACTGACGACCCTCTAGTAGTAAAACTGTCAGCAGAGTAGAAAGTGTTACGAATGCGCATCTATCAAAGTGGCCAAAGTAAGGCACTCTATAAACTGCGCTGGGAGCGCAATGACATTCAGCGCCACATTAGCAAATGCTTACGGATTGCTATTCAACAAGCAGACTCCCTAGCAGATGAAATCAATGCCACAGATGACTGTCACAAAATGTTTCTGGTAGCCCGGGCCATGAGAGTTACTGACCACACACCACCACTCACTGTACACAACTCTGAAGGACACTATATCGGGACTGACCATGGCAAAGCCGAGGCGATTCGAGAATGGTTTAAGGAACAGTTCACTGGCCACGACGATGATCCCTTGCACCCGTTCTTAGGAGACCTCAAGCCATTACTAACACCAAATACAACAATAGAAGTTGAGAAAGCACTTAAAGCCCTAAAATTGGACGTGTATCTGTACCTTATGGCATGAGCAATGAACTATTGAAATATGAAAGTAACATTATCGCAAAACCGACCATGTGCCTAATAAATTCAGCTTTTATGCACCACGTTCCCATCGATGCTGTAGGACAAGGCGCCCTTACCGTGCTACCCAAGCCCAAGAAGCCACCTGGCCCCCAGCCTATCTGCGGTCCATTGTGCTCCTCAACAGCATACGGAAAATCCTATCCAATGTTACTCTATGCCGCATCCATGACAAGATCGATGACTTCACTGGATCATGTCATAGTGGCTTTAAACGTGGTCGCAGTTGCGCAGACATTGTATGGGCTCAACACATGCTTGTGTAGGTGTTCATGTCCAAACATTGGGAGTTCCACACAATGGGCATTGGCATGTCACGAGCCTTCGACACAATTAAACACTCACAGCTCCTAGATGTACTACACCAGGCTAGCTGCAATGAAGATGAGCTACGACTAGTGAGACTACTGCTTGCAGTCACCAAGCTGACTGTACGAGTCAAGTCATTGAAGTCTGTAGTGTTTGAGACATCAATCGGCTCCCCAAATGGAGATGGTCTATCTCCATTGCTTTTCACCTGTTTCCGTGCTGCTGTATTGAAATCTGTACAGGAAAGTTCCACAAGACCAAACCCCAGTGTCAGTATTGGGCATGCCGCTAGAGATGGAATAAGCCGACGAAGTGGGCTTCATAGAAGAGGAAAAGAATCCCATTGCCGAACTTCTCCAAATAGCTGCAAGCAAACTAAAAATTGAGAATCTCTTTATGAATGAATCCAAAACAGAGTTCTCCCATATATACCTATCTACAAAGCATGAAACTAAAGAAAATGACGATCCACTTCGAACCATGGAGGAAAAGTAAAAGCCTAGGCTCACTGCTCTGCAGTACTGCTGACATTGCTGCACGTTGCGTCATAGTGAACATAGCTTTCCCGTCCATTTGGAAGCTATGGATTCGTAGAACAAAGATGCCCCTGATAATAAGACTATGTGTATACAATGCAACCTGTGTATCCTTAATGCTGTATACCTGTAACAGCAGGACACCTCCAAAGGCAGCTCTAGACAAACTCGATGCCTGCCAACGCCAACGCAAACACCTCCGGACCATCACTGGATACGGATGGATACTGATTGCCAGACAGGTGAGACAGCTTAATTTCTAATAATTCACCATACAAATTGTGTAATACATCACCGCTGTCTGCAAAAGTCGTCCAGCAAAGATGATCCAGGTTTGGCCATGTGCTAAGGATGCCTGAAGAGACACCACGATGGGCAGCCTTAGAATTCACCCTACTCGGAGCCAGCAAATACAAATCCAAGAGAGAGATTCATTGCATACATCTGTTATGCATGCTACGAGGTGACCTCAAGAAAGCAGGAGTCGGCACACTCAAGTCAAGAATGACCCTGAGGACTGACAAGGGATTTTTTCTTTTCCTAGGCTATTACGTTAATATCGTCAGCATATTCCATCTCTAGCAGCATACCCAGTATTGACACTGGGGGTTTGGTCTTGTGGAACTTTCCTGCTCGGATTTGCATGCAGCAGATAGGTAGCACGTGAAAAGCACCGAAGATAGATCATCTCCCTGTGGGGAGCCGATTCATGTCTCAAACTCTACAGACGTCACTGGCTTGGCTCTCAGCTTTGTGTCTGCAAGCGGTAGTCTCACTACTGATAGCTCATCTTCATTGCTTCATCTTCTGAAAGACTGCTAGTTATATTTAGCTTTGAAATATAACTAGTTCGGGTTAACGTGTGCAACACAGCTAGTTAGGTTTAATACGCGGATATATTTCAAATCTAAATCTAACTAACAGTATTTCAGATCTGAATATAACTAGTTATATTCCAATGTAAAACAAAAAGAGATAACACAATAAAACAATAAACAATTAAACTCGGTAGAGGATCTCACCCAGCTATGTTCCTGGTAATATATGTGTTCTCTCTTCCTCTGTTAGATAAACGTACCCAACTGCAGAGGCTTCGGCGATGCTACAGGTGAAAACCATCCGTCTGTAGGCGCTATTCGGTTTATGCAACGCCACCCCCACACCCTATCGTGTGTGAATATACAACAGTACGAATAGTGAGTGCAACTGACGCACCTAGTGTCATAGTCATTGATCTAGCAGCCCAAAAGGCTCGGACATGAACAGCGGTAGGCGAGATGGGCGCTCAATGTTCAATAGTTCATAGCCTAAGATCCGATAGCCAGGTCGAGAAGCAAGTTCTCGAGTGTTTTCCTTATCCTATGTGCAATATATAAGAGTAAGACCTGTACTTGAGTATTAAGGGCCAGTGGATTTTATTGGTTCTGTACTGATCCGTGGTCTTTCGTATAGACACGCTATTTCAAGTGAGCTGTGATCTAGTGGGTGGTTCTTCCAAGTAGCGGATGAAGGTGTGAGAACACTGTCTACACTATCTTAATAAAAGGAGAGGTTCGGCACAGTTTAGATGATCAGGCAGCCTCATATTACAACATGCAAGCAGCTGTTTGCAAAAATAATGGTACAGTAAGAATTGGCGGTAAATTAAAATATAAAAATGGAAAAGCGTGTATAATAAAACGTACGGAAGGAGCGTAGAATAAGAGTATCCTAACGAGAATTGTTAGCAAATGAAAGGCGAGCACATATTCGTGGTTTCCAGCTGATTTAGTGGCTCCCAGTCATGGGGAATACGGTGCACGGGGTCGGATGTAATTTTACAGGTACATATAAGAGAGTCACAAGTTCAGATTACGTAAGAAGAGGGAGGCAGTTATCTAATACAGCATTTGACACTTACATTTGAATATTTAATATGTAAGGAGTCGGCAGAGAAACAACAAGTCACATTTAACATTTAATATTTAAGAACAGTTTTCAGTCTAGTCCATGGGCTGTAGATGGCATGGTCCAGGAGTTGATGCAGCGAAGACAAATATCCGTTTATGAAACAACAATGTTCACAAAGGTGAAATAGCTGGTAATGAATACAGTGGCCGTTTCGTTGATGAGGTGAATAAAAATGAGGAGGATGTGGTAACCAGGTCTTCCCTACATTTTCTAGGAAACGGTAGATTCCGAAGCTGTTTGGTATCACTGTCACATCCGGAGTATAGGAAAGGTTTGTTCATGGACAACGGGCTATTTCAGGAGTGCTCGTGGTCACGGTATAGTTCTTATGTGGCATGGTTCAAGTCATAGCTGAAGCTGTATTTGGCTTTCTGAGTTCATCAGAATGCTCGGGTGCCCATTTGATTAGCATGCTCAGCTGCTTGGCTGATTTCAGCGATTGCAGCGGTCTGTTATCTTAGGAGGTGTTGGAGCCGATGGTAAGAGAGTATTCCACTGCCTAAGCGTTGTATTATCACTGTGAGGCCACCGATGCATCAGCGGGTTATCCCAAACCCGTAGATCGGGATACAACCAGATTCTTCCCCTTAGGCATATAGATGGGCACTGAAAGCTGCTAAAGTTCTTGTCAGTTGGCCAGCTTTAATCTGAATAGTGCCCCACAGAGTTGTCGACCTAAGGCACAAGGTTTCCCCTGGCTGATCCCACTAAATGGAATACAGTCTTCGTATCAATTTCCCCTAGCGAGGCAAATTATATACTACCAGGATGTTTACCTGATTCATCCCTCATTCGTGTAGCGAATAAGGTGGTTTGTTTACCTCTACAGAGCGCGTCATCGTCTGGCGTGCCAACCTCCTAGCTGCTTCAGCTTTGGTGATGAAGTGGGAGATTATTATTTCTGAAATACCTCCGTGAATATGTTACTTAGAAAAATACTAAGATGGTGTTGGAATCCTAATGGAAGGTCGATTCCAACGCTATAATAATTACCACAATCGACGACCAACTATTAAACATACAGGCATTTGATATCTCTGGAGACACTCGTAAAGAAATATATACATTCGTGGTCAGTTCGGATATGCGCCAGGCAGTAGATTCTTAGTGCGATGTAATGCTGGCCAACACGCACCAACGCACGACCTAGATCTCTGGCAAGTTCGGGATACAACGACACAGCGTCCTACTATGGTACTGGGTGAACGAGGGCTAGTCACTTGGGTGGTTCTGTAAGGGGATTCGCTATTCCCCGTCTTAACCTACCGGGATTGTCCTTCTAGCGGAGATAGATTGAATGGATGAAACAATGTTGTATTCTAGTACTGCCTCGTTTACTGAACATTTTTCATTCTATTGTTTACACATATGATTCCAAATTCTAGTCATGTGTCGCTTACGTATTCTATACGTATTCTACTTAACTACAATCGATTCCAATGGGGGGAGGTATTCTAATGAAACATAACAAAGTTAACTTTAGGTTCTTCTGTCTAACTGGCCAGCTATAACTACCTTGCTAATAATCAAACTACTCACAAGCTGTCACTAGCGGACTGAGTCGCTGTCGAAGTCGGTCTGAGTCCATAACTGTAACTCTCACTGTCCGTCGTTAACATTCGTCCACTCTTAAATATGATTCTGACGTTATGTCAACAAAGCTGTGTGTAGTAAGTGAATGTGGCCCCAAATGTATACTTAACTAATTTAACTGATTTAACTAATTATAATTAACGTATATAATACCCGTATAACAACATATTATAACATCGGTACAATGAATTACAGGAGGTATACCCTGCCCGTGTCCACTCCGACTAATAACTGATTGTTCTATTGTGGGCTCTAACTAAGCTAGTTTCAAACAGCAACATACGCTATGATTGGTTTACATAATTGGGGTGGTAGTTGTACTACTGTGTTGGTCCGACCTGATACATATGGGGGTTTATGATAATCTTGCTATCTGAGGCTGTGTAAGCACAATCAACATGGTTAGATGCATAGCCAGTTCGTTTTATCCTAGCAAGATCAACTTATTTTTTTCTGCAATTTCCAGATTGCCCAGGTTGTATGAGTGGAATTTCCTATAATTGGAACACCTTTGCTGAAGGCGATTACCAGTGTGATGTCAGCACATGCGGTTACTTAACAAATCCATTATCCGTAGATGGATCACAAACATGGACAATAACAACCAAACCAACACATTATATTAAATTGAAATTTCTTATCTTTGATGCTGACAGTGATGAAATTGATTGTGACACAGGATCACATATATCCGTGTATGCATCATTGGCGGCAGATACACAGCCAGGTATGTTCATCGCTTTCATATATAGAGACACTGTACACACACGCACGCACGCACGCACGCACGCACGCACGCACGCACGCACGCACGCACGCACGCACGCACGCACGCACGCACATACACATACATATATATATATATATATATATATATATATATATATATATATACATATATATATATATATATATATAATTATCTCGATATATGATATTTGTCAATTTTATATTTCGGCCTTTTTTCTGCTAAGTCAATTATATTTCTCCATACAGGGATTTACTGTGGTCGGAGTGTAACTATGTTCCAGGTTAACTCGGTGTCGAATGGACTCCGCGTCGTATATCATAAAGCAGTGAGCTATATCTTTAGCCTAGAACCCATTCCCAACTTTCTGGCCAAATTCGAAGCATTGCTACAGAGCAAACGAGGTAAGATATAGATAGACTAATTCCGTGATTTAGAAAACGACAAAGCAGTGACTACGTTAGCACAAGTCTGTGACATAACTTCCATCACAATGGAATTTTCCGGTTTATCCATCATCATATGACGTCATAATCAACTACGTGACGTGTAGGCTGACCTCATAATCATTACGCCCTAAATGACTTGATTTGGTCCGTCTTAAGCGATTAATAGTCTAACACGTTGAATTGTATGTCTTTACTATTTAATAAACATTCTGTCACATACTTTGACAAATTAGTTTCAAAATACCCAACAGCTTACCTGTATAATTTTCTGGAAATTAATAGTCAGGGAGTTCAGGGATGAAGCGAGCCCAACACGAGACAGGTATGGGTGGAGCTTAGCCAGAGATGGACGTGGAACAGCTAAACCTGGAAAGATTCATAAAGGAGAGATATGATCAGTCATTCAAGTATCTAATATCAAGATCAAAATATGTCACGTGTTAGCTGATTTCCGTTAGATGCATGGCTTCACGTGCTGCAATGCTATTTCACAAGCCTATCGCCATCTGCTAATACACGATTAACGTGATTGTGTGGGTCAACCATGATAATGGACAGATATTCAACTCTACCTCCACCCACACACCCATCGCGGTGGCTGAGATCATATCCTGTTAAAATACCATCGATCGCTCAGCTCTAACCCTAAATACTAGTATATGAGAACATCTTTCCATCTGCGGCCTTTAAATTCGCAGTGCTTTTCAGTGCCAGGGCATTATCTAAGGACATATTAAATACATTTATTATGCTTTAGAACATTGATGTTTCAGCAATGTAGGACGACTGCTATTCATGCTGGTTTTAATAATTGTTAAATAGCTATTATTGATTTCACAGACAGTGGCACGGATTCCGGTCTTCATGAATGGCAAACAAATCCAAAAACAGGATATAGCTATAAATTCATCAAGGCACGTAGTACTGCTACTCCTACTACTACTCCTACTACTACTACTACTACTACTACTACTACTACTACTACTACTACTACTACTACTACTACTACTACTACTACGACAACTACTACTACTACCGCTACTACTATCGCTACCGCTATCGCTACCGCTGCCGCTGCGGCTGCGGCTGCGGCTGCGGCTGCTACTACTACTACTACTACTACTCCTACTCCTACTACTACTACTACTACTACTACTACTACTACTACTACTACTACTACTACTACTACTACTACTACTATTACTACTAATAATAATAATAATGATGATAATAATGGTAAGTTGGTCAACCGCGTCGAAACGATAAAAATGGATAGAACACAAGAAATTATTTAAAAATAACATTCGAAAAGTTGCCATAAGCGGTCCATATGTTTTTCAAAAATAAAAAGATGAATTTCCAAGTGAACAGCTCGGTAAAATGAATGCAATTACTCAGGACTAATATTGTTACAAGCAAGTTATCAATCCGCAGTAAATTACGTAATTGGCCATTCAGCAGTAAAATTTGTTGATAATTATTTACCATTCAGCAATGAAAGGTTAATGTTGCGGCTGGTTCGACTGCAGGAACGGCGGTTAGTGTCAACTGACCATTCAGAACAAAATGGTTAATTTCCAATTGATCATATAGCAGTACATGTCTTAATCAATAATTAGGATTGTATTATTGAGAATGTTATAAACAGTGTTATTAAGCCAAAATATCTATGTTTCATAAGCACCCCACTCATCAGGTCGTCGAGATCGAGAAAATGCTGAAGTGGTTCTGGATGCGATATTTTAACCTGTGCGAAGAAGGAGAGAAATTATGACACCACAGTTGAGGCTAAGTTTTCTCTAGGCTGAGGCAATGGGAAAGAGAGAGACAGAGAGTCTGCTATCCTTGAGAAGGGCAAATAAATATACATACGTTGGAGTTCGTTAAGTGAACTCTTTTATTGCCTTTATGGTATGTCCAGGAGTGAATATGAACATACTAGTGTTAATTGTATTCATCTGAATGACATAAGCAATGCTGATTATGACATCAAACGTGGATTGAAATCATTTTTTAAATGATGTTCCAAAATTAGTCTCAGGACCAAATGACAGACACGCTTTTCAAAATGACAGCGCCTCATCCCATGCTGCACAAATGGGATTAACATACATAAAGCAAAACAGTGTTACATTCATTGTAACTGAATACTCTGGGCCCAAAGTCATCTGATGCCGCCCATATCGCCTTTATCATTTGGCGATTCTCAAGCATTCTCAATCACTGTTTACAGACGCGGAATGTCTTTAGTCGCCATCATCTAACACGTGCTCTAAAACGGAATGGAATGAACCAACTCAGAGCGTAATATGTATTATTATTGGAATATGTTATCTAGGGTGCCCCTAAGAACCATTGCGAGCCATCCCATCTTTATATACGTTCCAGAAAAATGGTCTCAACGTATCCAGCTGAGTTAATGAAAATAAGCCAACACATTCTGTCAATGAGCACAAGGGGTAGATATCTTTTCTCTATAGACTTTGTGCAGATATGGCTAGTCTCACTATACTAAAATGGGTCGCTAAGTTTAGCTTTTTGGGATGGCCCATTGTGCCACTAGAGCTCATAATTATTTTGGGCCATTTTGCGGGATAGCCCATTCTGGCTCTAAGAATTCATAATATTTTGGCTATGTAGTGGGATAGCCCATTATGGTATAAAAGTAACCTCCAAAAATACCCTTAAGAATAGTAGAACAGTCTCAGACGTCGAACATCAGGTGCCGAACCCCATTCGGATCCTGCATCATGCAACTAGCACAAGACGACTTGTCTACATGTAAGGCTGGCATACCTAATAATGCAATCGTGTGCCATAGTGGGTCATCCCATAGTTGACAAGAATAGTGAAGTCTGAGAAACCTGCCCATATTTCAATTATTTTAATGTTTTACATCTTCTCATAGCACATGAACACAAGCTACTTCGACACATCTTAGGCTGCTAGTAGTTATCACTTTCCTTTTCGTAAAAAGGCCAGCACATCGTCTCTGGTGACAGAGTGCGTCAACACACGAGTCAATGTGCGTTTTCTTTTTAGAAGAAGTAATAATACATTAGATTTAGAACTTACCTTCGTATGTCGATTCTACCTTTTCATCTGAGTCATTCTCAATATAATCTACAGCTTCGTTTTCATCAAGCGAATCCAACAAGGCTGTCACCTTGAGATCTGAGAGGTATTTGGCTGCCATGTGTATAAGGAATACTGGGAAAATTCGGGATGGCCCATTATATCTCTAGTATGTAGTCAGCCGTATACAATGCAAAAGTAGATTTTTGCTCATAAAATACATATGGGATGGGCCATTGGGATAGCCCTCTCTGGCACAAACAGATTAATATTTTTCATACCATAAGATAGCCATAACGAAAATCTGTGCGAAAGGCGGGATGCCCCACTATGGTTCTTATGGCAGCATGTGTATGAGGGCCAAACCGAAAGTCTTCTGAACTAAAACTATTCTAGTGTATGCTATTGTTGACAATATTACAAAGTTTTAGGGAATAATTAGAACGCCTCTTGTCCAGCAAGACATCGAAATACGCTGACAACGAACATGAAGAGCTGGAAATTATTGGTAGAACATGGTCTAGTGCAAAAGAACTCTGAGCTCTTGACCATCCTCCTGAAATAACTACTTTCTGTTTGCACAGCTAGCTTCTTAAACATGATTCATTGGATATGATTTATATTTTTATAGCAACGGTTATCCATTGAAGATGCTCAGGAGTACTGCAAGTCAGAATTCACGGCCAATCTGGCTAGTGTGCATAGTACAGAGGAGATGGACCTTCTGTATAGCTATGTTATGAAATTCGTCCATCAGAGCAAGGAAGATGTGTATATAGGTACGCATATATAGATAATTACACGCATACTTTAATTCTATATTCGATTTATTTTATATAACCCAACTTGTTGGCTTCCAACATGATATGTTTTGAATATAATAACTGTGAACACCTGTATAGCTACTTGACTGGTTTACTGTGGTTCAGATGCCATTGACCTAGCTAAGACAATGGGTTCCGCGCACTCTACAATATTCACGCGGCGTGCAAGCCGGGGTGGTTAGGTAGCGAGAAGGACGGACGAAAGAAATGTAAACAGAGACAGAGAGTGGGCAGTAGAATATGGAGAAGAGTAAACAATAGAAAACACAAACACCATTACCCCTTAGCAGCAAGTGCATCCATTCTGACCCTGTCACAATTGTCATTATCTACATGTCGCCAGCCAGTGCCCCATTCACTCCAGATAATGTGTGTGCGTGCGTATGAGCGTGCGTGCGTGCGTGCATGCGTGCGTGCGTGCGTGCGTGCGTGCGTGCGTGCGTGCGTGCGTGCGTGCGTGCGTGCGTGCGTGCGTGTGTGTGTGTGTGTCAACCAACACATCCACTATAACCATAACTCCCTCACTCAAATCTCAGACGAGACAACTACATTTGGGTGATTTCGAGGACTATAGTGGCACGTGCTTCTTTCTACTCAAATATATCTGTATATTTACATACTGAGCCCCGAGCATGCGTACTATACTGCACACGTTAGTCAGGCGAGCCCTTCCCCATGTATACTGCTAATAAATGCTATGGTTTTCTAAGTCGCCATAAACCTCATCCTTCAATGTTCTTAATAATTAATTAACTCAACCTTCCATGGCGTTCATTGCATGTGTGAACTTCATGGGCACTCTCACTCTCTCCATTCTTCCATACCTCCCTACCCAATCTCTCTCGCTCTCTCTCTCTCTCTCTCTCTCGCTCTCTCTCTCTCTCTCGCTCTCTCTCTCTCTCGCTCTCTCGTTCTAATTTCTTCCGTAGGATTATGCTACCGATGCCACAACATATTGTGATAATGCTAACAATTATATACATACCCATTCATGGGCATACATATTATTTTCTTTAACTTTAGGGCTGCAGTTGGGAACAACTGACAAAGAGAATATGTGGACTGATAAAACGCCGGCGAATTATTACAACTGGTTTGTACATTACAAATGGCAGACATGCTATATATAGTTAGCGACATAGATTTACTCTTTAATAACCATTCTGTTGAATATGCTCATGTGTATTTGTTTTGCTATGGGCCATCACAGTTTGCGGTTATTGCTCGTGCCGTTACACTTGTGCGCCAAGCATTTACACGCTACCTAGTGTGTTTTGTTTTGTTTTGTTTCTGGCGCCAAACGTTGGCGGCAGTTAAATATTGTCAATCACAGAACATGCCAGTTGGCTATAACCGGACACTAAGTCTTTAAATTACCACAAACTGGTGGGATGTGTCAGCTATTGACGCTTACCATAGATTAAAGGACGTCAATGGTGCTGGCCCTTTACCATTGAAGGGTATCATCGATATTAATCTTAATCAGTGGAATATCACGATGACTAACCAGGATGTAAAGGACAGATTGTTAGACGGCGATCTTATAGTGAATGGAGAAATGTGTGGAGTAGAGGAGATTGAGTCTGATAGATTGGTGGTCAAAATCAAAGCTCCTTTGGAGAAATTTGTCAAAATCGAGAGGGAAACCTTTTGTTTTGATAAGTCTCTTGGAAATGGAATCAGATGGGTGTATTTTGATAAAGTGGATACGCCGCCACCTAACAGGTTGTCCATTGCTGGTGCCTTCATCCTGCCATTATGATACAGAGGTCACGTGAATGAATGCCGAATTTGTGCTCGTACTAACCATTATAGCAAGAGATTCTCCCAAGAAAAAAACAATGTCTGTTGAGTGGATCTCCATATCATTTAAACGCAATTGCCGAACGATAGTGAAGTATCGAAAACTGCTCGGGATAGCAGTGCTGTATATTCTGAGTCTCCGAAGGAAAAGGGGAATCCATACCCTGCCCTACCTCTAGTTTCTGTTGTTGTGGAGGATCATGCGGTATAAATTCAATTAGTTTGACTCCTGAGGAAATTGATAAAGGCAAGCCAGTTGATGGCGATGGCCTGGATATTGACGACTGTTCACCGACACAAGCTCTCCCATGCATCAGATGAAATGGTGATGTTTTAGTGCCGTATGTAACAGCAAAAGGTAGTATTGATGGGTGCCGCTGGGTGCTAGTATTCTCTCTCGACCAATCGGAATCGAGTATTGTGTGTGTGCCACTGGGTGATATTGTTATGCAAATTAGGCAGAACAATTTACTCCAGCGATACACTTGTAATTGATGTACCGCTTGGTGCCTTTGTTCTCCTGTCAAATGCTTAATGGGTTTTTGACATACCAATGGCTCATCACCTGGTGTGTGCTAATTATGACTTGTGTAACAATTGTGGTCGTTAACCAATGGAGTAAGTGCTATTGTGATACTTTCGAAATCCGCCTTAAATTCCCACCCCATCCTCAGCCCACACTCAGTTTGGGGCGTGGTTCAGGTTGGGGGTGAGAGTGTGTGTGGTGGGGGTGGTGGTGGGGTGGGGTGGGGGGTCGGGGTGGAGGTGGAGGGTGCGGCACCCGGACACACACACACACGCGCGTACGCACGCACGCACGCACGCACGCACGCACGCACGCACGCACGCACGCACGCACGCCTGCACGCACGCACGCACGCACATATCATGTGGAGATGGTGGCGTATAACTGTATTAGTGGATGAAGAGGGGTTACTTGTGTGATAGTGTGCGCGCTTGCCTCAATGAAAGGGAGTCGATTGTTAGCACTTGATTATATTATATCATAATTTTCAAGCGTTTTTGGTTTCGTTGTGTAATATCACTGACATAAATGGCGATGTAAACCAATATCTGACTAATTCTGATTAATTCGAATACATTGTGCTCAGGTGCACATATTAATTGGCCTTCTCACGCTTTCTCCAGAGAGACCAGGTTGTCCATGGTGTGCATATGGTCACTGTATCTATGTGTGTAGCCTAAGGACAATCTGGACATCCACGTGCATGTCTCCGCTAGGGTATGCATGATATAACATTGGGATTGTGACAAGTTGAACGCTCTGCGATCCTTGTTATGTAGCCAGAATAAGCAGCATGTAGCTACAATTAACGTGCTGAACATATGTGGATTTTGGAAAACTTGACAAACATAGAAATGCCTATCATTTGGTACCATGCGCACAGTTACAGCTATTTATTGCTATTTCCCAATGCACCAAGCCATGTGTTGATCTCAGAATAGTCATTTGATCTTCAGAAAGAGTTATAATCTTAGCGTCTTCTCCTGGGAATCACGTTTATAAACATTCAGGACTTGGGAATCCTAATCAAATAAAACTCGAAGAATATCATAAAGTGACCCTCCTCATATGCATGCCCTCTTGAATGCGATGTGTTGTGCCCGGGAGGTGGTTGCGCAATGATCTATATAACTTAAATTATGCACTGGTAGACACCCACAGTATCAGTCAATCGAGACCTTGGAATATGTAGTAACACATGGGAAGAAAGCTGTTCGTGTATTGTCTATGTTTCATCCTCCTCCATCTAAATGCACCAAGATAATGGCCACTCCTTTCCGTAATGAAATGGCAGCTCAACGGATCAGATATTAAAAAAACCCTGAAAGCGTGTCCTTATTGATGATGTGAATGTACATTTCGATAAGTAAGATAATTGTGAGTAGGATTAACGTCAGTTCGGTAGTTTTCATTTTCATGGTCAAGCCGGTCAAAACATCATATGTAGTGGTCTTCAGTAATGTCTATTTGCACGACAACAGAAAGTTATTTTTGTAGATTTTACTTTAAAACTTATCATTTTATTCATTTATCTTGACCATCGAAAGGTTAATTAATACAAGTAGAATTTTGGGCGCATTGAGGTGCTGATGACACAAGAGGGGTTAAGTTATTTCAGGACTATACAGTCGCTATGTTGTTCCTGACAGGATACATCGTGCCATGACATTCAGAACACGCACATCTCCACAACCTCTACCAAGATTGAAGAGTTGTACTGTGATGAAAACAGCACGTCTCCAGTCCACTGATGTCTGGGAGAGTGTTCCTTGTTTAAACAGCTTGCCTTTTGTCTGTATGAGAGCAACAGCAGATAGTAAGTGTATTTTATAACAGTAGAAACGTTATTAACTAGTAGACCGTGGTCAAGTAGAGTGGTGTGATAGTTTTACATGGCCCTCACATGTTCTCCCCTCCATCGTGTGTCTGTAGTGTTACTAATGTGGCCTATCTAGCCCTATCCGCAATAGTACATGAAACAGTAACACCTGCTTAAAGCTCAGACAAAATTCACCTTCTTGAATTAGTTGTCAAGAAGAATGTATTTAATAGATATTGCTTTAATTATAATACTATTATGCGCTAGACATTTTGGAAGTCAAGTCACAAATTGCTGCAATGGCTGATTCATAACGTTTTATAAATTCACTTGATAAAAATAGTTTAATTTGATGATCAATATGCTTGGATACTCGTGGACAGGTATAATTTAAGAACAAGTATCCATATTTCTTAACATTACTCTTTACCTTATGATGATATTTACATAATTGATTGTTTGAGCACCATGACACAGTAGTTGCTATATTTGATACACCGACTCAATGAGATTATGATAAATAAGGTCAAACATTAAATAATTGGGGTTACATAGATGCAACCTGATAGTGGCAATACACAATTCAAGTTGAATTCTGTGAAACCTTCATTACATCCGGAGGCATAATACCTTTTACCCTTCGCATAGTAGACTGGTCCACTAGCTAGAGGAGCCAGGACTCGATACTCATCGATTATGTAGGTGGTTTTGTTGTTCTGCACAATCTCCCACCTGCTCACCATCTGTGGGAGCACTACATTCTTCTCCGTAGTGCTCTCGAGCTTAAACTTGAGCGTCATGCTCCTAAACTTGTGGATCTGCACAGAAATAGCGAAGTCGGTGTACTTCCCCGCAGCAGAGAGAGGGTTCGCATCATGGATACTAGGTCGAATGACTGTCAGACAGTCCTTCCGAGGATCAGTGTGGTGGGAGGCCATGGGCTAACTGACCCATCAGGATGCCACACGTACTGCTGCATTGTTTAAATGTCTTGCTATATACAGGTATAAAGGGCCATGTTTGGTAAAGTTCGCCGGTAGATCGTCTTTGGAGCACAGAAACCAGTTGGTGGCCACACCACCTCCAAGGTGATATTTGGTGAAGTTCTCCAGCAGATCGTCTTTGAATGGCAGAAACCACTTGGTGGCCACACCACCTCCAAAGCGATGTTTGGTAAAGCTTTGATGGCCACACCACCTCCAAGAAGAAGAAACCACTACGTCAACATTATCCACAAGCGAACCAAGGTCCCACCTCTGACTGCCTAGAGGAGACTACACCGGCCCGTAGTACGAATGAATTATTGACTTGGATGCTCCACCGGAAGTTTGACAGTGCCAAGGGCAGGTCACTAGATCTCCCAAGGACACCCGCTAAGAGTCCTGTAATTCTAGCTCTGCCAGAATGCTAGATCTCCAAAATATCTCCTTTAGTCGGTAAGTGGGCTGGCGTATTCGACCTCCACACTAATGATGAACACCGAATGCTGGACAGACAACTGGCTAGGCCACAGATCACTTCCGAGAGGAGATCAGGATAGCTGTGACTGAGGGCCATGCGGCTGGCCATGCCACTGATCACACCGAAGATAGAGAGGAGGGGTTGACCACCAGCCATAAGGAGGCAGTTTTAGCACATCTTCAATGAAAGAGGGCGCAATCATTTAGAGACTAATCTGAAGGACTTTCTAAATCTCCCCAAGAATAACTACCAGGACTACCTCATCAAAACTGTTCTCATGGCAAATGCTAAGAAGGCATGGACGAAGTGGGTCTTCCATGAGAAGTTTCAGAAGAAGAGACACAGAGCATCTGATTCTTAATGCATAGAGTTTCAGAAACATTCTCAAGAAGCTTATGAAGTTCCTCAAGAAGCTCATGAAGTTCATCAATAAGCCCATGAAGTTCATCATCATTATCATCATCATCATCATCATCATCATCATCAATCATCATCATCATCATCATCATCATCAATCATCATCATCATCAATCAACGGCATCGATTATCTTCATCATATCATCATCTATCACCATCATCATCAATCATCATCACTCATCATCACTCATCATCATCACTCATCATCATCAATCATCATCAATCATCATCAAGTTGTCCAGTGTGCTCTACTATCTGACAATACTGTTTAACATTTACTAATAATACAGAGCAAGATTTAAACTGGCGATTTTAAGTGTAAGTTGACATATAATTCAACGCAATAGCTATCTCGGCTATGTATGCATTAATAAAAAATGACCTAGATTTAGCTGATAACCTGTTATGTGTTATCTATGATATGAATATCCTAAAGAAAAAATATGTACTCATATTGGCTAGTTATATATCTTTTAACAGTATTGTCGTTTGTAGGTGTTTTACGATAATAGTATTAATTCGGTAAGAAATGTAGTGTGTGTAATTGTATGTGACTGGGAGTAATATTTCACTAATAATACATAGCAAGATTTGAAGTGGCGATTTTTAAGTGTAATTCTTCATATAAACAAAAACAACACATTAGCTATCTCGGCTATTCATGCATTATTCACGAATTCGCACCAATTTCACAGAGCAGAGGGAATATATGCCTACAGATTGCCATCAGTAGTGTCAGCATACATATATGCATATATACATATTATCAACGTTATCAATAATTTCAAAATGTAGTTATCAGTGTGTTGCTATAGACTCTTGTCAATAATTTCAAAATGTAGTTATCAGTGCATTATCAGTCAGATTGATCTGTTTGCTATTATTGCATAACAATTCATAAAAGATAAATGTCATTATTTGTAGTCTAGTTAGCGGTTCCCCGTTGGCTCAATTCATAAGAGCACTGAATTATAATTTAAAAAAACCACAGTTCAAATCTCTCAAAAGACCACCGCTAGATGGTATCCAGCCCGAAAAACAAAAGGTATGTACTAGTGTATGGGTACAATGACAGAAAGGTAGGTGCAACTGAACCAGATAAAAGCCCTCACAGAAAAGAGAGAAGAGAGAGAGGCCGGCTGGCCAGCGATAATATGGGGGTTATCCCGAATCGTGGGTTATGGGAGGTTTATAGTTTTCCATTTGCTACCTATATCTTGACAAACAAATTAGCTGACAGTAAGCACTTGGCTTATAAAATAGCTATAAAAGGAGTGTTTTAGAACAGAACGCGGTGGGAGCCACAACCAGGAGTGATAACCGAGCCAGTCATTCCATTTGGTAAAATTTGAAAACTAGTCTTCTCTTGGTCTGCAAATGGACATTTGGAATGAATACATTTTTAAATAAATTTAAGTGTGAAGACGACGTCACACATCCTCTCTTCCTTGGGACTGGGCTGAACGAATGTACCTCCATGGCGAGGAGTCAATAATGTCAGCTATGTCATACGCATTTCTTTTAGGAGGATGTTCAATGTCTACCAGAATTTTCATTGGTAAACTAATTCCCATACTTGAAAGTACAACTGTGGAACCATCGATAATCCTGTTGTGTATCGATCCGGGCATGCAAACCATATATTCTCTTCAGTCACATATATCTCCTCGTTATTGTGGCTGTATCATAGTATTTACCTATAGGCTTTCCAGCTTCATTGAATTTATGATGTACGTGGATCATATGGTTACCTAGCAATGCCCCACTGTTCATGAATGCTTTATCTGAGATTCGATCCTGAGTCATGTTGACTACTCTCAAGTTAGGCATTGTAATTGATGTGTTGATGTTTCCAATATGTTTTTCATGGGTCACCCGATGGACCTCATCGGAGAAAGATTTGTTTATAAACAATGTGTATAGATTGCTGGTTTTCTCATCAGGCTTAGCATCCCCTTAATACTCTAAGGTTTGATATTTCTGAACATGAAGTTGATGAGAGGAATTCAGACCATGGGATGCTGTTAAATGGCCTACATGCTTCCCTCCCTCAAAACGGTAGTGTAATCGATAACGATGTCCGTCTATCATGATAAAGACACTCGTGTACTTAACATTATGTTTCCTGGCTCGAATATGGTCCCAGTCGATTTGTAAAACATTACTTAATGGAAGACTTGATTGTTCAGCTTTTTGAAAAGCGGAAATAATATCTTCAACGCAGAGGATACACATATTGTGGCTATGTTGTTTCATAAAATGTTTCATAAGATGTCTCATAAAATAGCTCATAAAATCTGGAGAGCTTCTCCTGAACTATCATTCACAATAGTATTAGACGAGCTACTCACCCAAAAAACCCCACCAGGCACCGAGTTAGAGGTTAGACGCTATCCACTGACAGCAATGGCAATGACAGAACTAAGACAGTATTTAGATTATCTGTTGACGGTCCACAGTATCAATAAGGATGATGCTATCGAACGATAACATCGAGTAAATGTGTTGCTAGATTTTTTATTTTAGAGTAATTTCATCAATGAGGCTGTCGAAGGGGATCTTGCGCAGTTGTGTCTCTACATTGTAATACACCTACGCATCTGTGAGTTTCTTGTGCAGGTGTGTCTCTGGTTTGGGCTTCCTGTATGGGTGCAGGCGTGTCTCTGCTATGGGCTTCCTGCATAGTGCTGGAATGGGTGACTCGCTGTGAGGGGTCGTGGTGGGCCCTACATTGTAATACACCTCGTCATCCGTGAACTTATTTTGATTATATGTATCCATGGTTCGGAATCTTATGAGTAAACCTTTACTAGTAGTGGATTTGTAGTGGACGTTTTGTACTTTCATGGCGTGAATAAACGTATGATGTTGTAGGTCTAAATGGACCTTCGGTACTAGCCTGGCATGGTCTGAACAATGGATGGGGCCGACCTGGGGGGTTGCGTTGGGCCATACATTGTAAAACACATCGCAGCCAGCCGTCGCTTCTGTTCTGACAACCCACCTCCCTTCTGTAGCCGCGGATCGTGGATCGGTAGCTCGCACTGGCTAACGCAGTCTAACAACGGTCGGCCTCCTGTAGCCACCTCTGTTCTGACAGCCCACCTCTCTCCTGTAGCTGCGGATCGTGGATTGGCAGCTCCCACCACGTTCTATTCTAAAACACTCATTTTATAACTACACCCTGCAATGCAAAACGAAGACTTCATTTCACATTAGTCTATTCCCCAACATCATACCAGCATACCCAAACCAATAGGAAGATAATAGCCCTATAAGCAACATTAAGCAGGGATATTTGCCAGAATGGATCACACCACGGTCAGATATACCAACAGTGTGAAATACAATTACAAAATACAATTAACACATGCACATGGGTGGTATACACTATATTTGGAAACATGAATTCTCTTCACATATGATGGCAATGTCCTTGCAGTATTTAACAGCATGTTTATTAAATGGTAGAAACATACAATTCTCACAAAGTGTCTGACCTTTAAGAGTTAAAGACGGTTCGTATAGATTCATTTATGACGTAATGATTATTACGTTATCCTACACGCCGCTTACCCGATTATGACGTCATATGACGTCATTACGCTGGAACGGTCCATTAAATATACTCTTATTTCAGGAACCAATGTGTGTAAGTTACCTCACTGGAACATTGTACGTTTTCTTTGCTATCTCACTGCTATCAATTTTAAATTATTTTTAGGTTCATACGTGGGTGATAATATTATTGTGAAAATGTCTAGCCATAAAGTTAGTAACATCAGGCTTAAACTGATAATATATGAGACATTGAAATATTGGTAAGAACTATGTATTTACATGCATTATCTTATTTTCAGATAATGTATCCACTGCAGTGTCAGCTCTAAATTATCATACCACAGGTAACATACATAGAGTTACATGAAGAGTCCATATCTAACATCATAATTATCAATACGGATAGTAAATATCATTACAGTTCTGTCTTGGAGTGTTGGAAATTACATTTTTTAAACATGAATTACTGATCGTGATATTACATATTAACAAGGCTAACACTACCTTGTCAAAATAATCTATTTTAATCATGTGGGTTTTAAGTTCTGCCTACGGGTAGTTGCTATATGTAACGAGATCTTGTCAAGTTTACAATTCGTTGGGACACATTTAGGTTTCTCTATCACAAGGCATCACGACTCCCTGCCATATAGTAACTAGGAAGACATATCGTATACCTTTCTATAACATATGTGTATCATTTTTACTAATTTAACATCGATAGAAAGTTTATATCATACAATTATTTAACTCATTTATATATAAGAATGTAATCCATGTTCCTGATCACATCGTTGTTTGACGTATGTTAGAATTGTATATTCATTTCCAGCTAATACGACTCTGATAATACTATACAATATATGTGCTTATAGTTGATCAAATCATCACCATATCTGTGTATTCGTTTAAATATGTAAACTATTTATAATTTATCCTAAGGGTGTGATCGTGGCTGGACTAAACATGGTGAAGTGTGCTATAATATGATAAGTACAGAACTCGGGGCAGATGCATGCCAGGAATTCGGTGCACTAGTCGCCAGGCTCACACCAAAGGACGTGGCTTCCGTATTGAGAGACATCAATCTCACGCAAATTATTGCAGCAATTTTGTTCAACAACACTGACAGTATGTCATGTTATGACGTGTCTACTGAACAACAGGGCAGTTCTTTATGCTCAGGAAGTCTTCAGCTTGTGTTGTGTCAACGAGATTCACTTAAAACAACCGCATGTTCAACAAATGCTGAGTTTGAATGTGCAAGTGGTGAATGCGTTCTCACGACACACAGGTGTGATGGACAGATGGAATGTAGTGATGGATCTGACGAACACGGATGTGGTATGTTGACCATTCACTACATTTGATACACATTGTATTTATTATTAATAAGTTCAGCTGCGTTTGTTCTGATGGACTAATCTCTAAATTAATCGAAATTGAAAAGCAATAATCTACATGTCTGTTCTAATGTAATTAGTTTGAGATTGGCCATATATATATATATATATATATATATATATATATATATATATATATATATATATATATATATATATATATATATATATATATATATATATATATATTAACAATTGGATACTGAATTGGCCTGATTGACCAATCCCTGACTAATTGCACGCATACACACACGCACACACACAACAGCACCTACACACACACACACGCACGCACGCACGCACGCACGCACGCACGCACGCACGCACGCACGCACGCACGCACGCACGCACGCACGCACGCACGCACGCACGCACGCACGCACGCACGCACGCACACTCACACACACACACACACACACTCACACACACACACGTGGGCACCTGATAGTGATAGAATCAAAGGCATGCGTTGTGAACACATGCACATAATCTTGAAAACGTAAACCGTTTGACAGTCAATAAACACTATTTCAAGTTGTGCTGCATTTAATCATTTAAATTGGCTGCAATTGTATGCCTCACTTGAATTAGTGGCACTTGATGTGGGTATTGCCGTATAATGCACGCCGCCGAAACGCTATTTCGAGCTGTGTTTCATTTTACTTGGCTGCAATTGTATGCCTCAATTAAATTACTGGCAGGTGATATGGACACGGACGAATAAGGCACGCAGCCGTAGCAACTAATTATATTACAACATGGCAAATAGCAGATTTTGTGAAGTTTTCCGTGGTTCTATTATTGCAGGCAGATGAACTATCGTGCTTTGGTTTCATTCTAGACATGAAAAGATCACAGAAACATATGCTATTATTGATGCCGCCATTATAGTATGTGAGCATTTTGTCGATTGTAGAGATGAAAATGCTTATTTTTGCAGATGCACTCCTTTGCTCTGGCACTCAGTGGTTTCGCTGTGGGAATGATCAGTGCATTTCTGTACACCGTGTATGTAACCTTATTACAGACTGTGATGATAACTCGGATGAAGATGACTGTGGTATGATTACCTCGTTTTACATTAGCTAGATAATACAATGTGCAGACATCCTCACGTAGGTCTCTCTTTTAAGTGCTTTCCTGTTTGGGAAGGCAATGCCATCAATGCATGCGAGCTGACAGGCATGGACATTCAAATGCATCTCTAACAATGTCGAGCCTTCTTCAATGGATCTGTATTCCACATTCCCAGCCATTGCAATCTCACAATCTGATGACAAACACAACATTGAATGTACGTAGTCAGGCCGCAGCAACCAACCGATAGACAGTATGCATACACTAACACCACCATAGCATTGACATTGCATCTACCCAAGAAATAAAAGTACCCACTCATTCAGAATGGATCTCTTATTCACTGATTCTCAGATATCAGGAAGAGGCCACATACCTTGACACGATATTTGTAATCGGACCGAGGTTATTCAACCCTATATCCGATGTGTTTGACGATCAGAATACAGTGACGGTCTATGCCATGCCACTGGGAAATGGGGCCACCAAACAGAGTTGCATTGTTAATGCACTCGTCTCAGCTGCTTAAAAAATCAAGGAATAACCTTCCCAGGTCGATTTATTTTATGCCAATCGGAGTTCATCCCTTAGCATTCCAGCAATATGAAAGTATTTGTATGTGTGTGCGTGCGCGTGCGTGCGTGCGTGTTTGTGTGCATTTAACCGTAAAACAAGGGCAACTCAGCAAAGCAGGTAAAGCTGCATGCATGTTAAGCAATGGAGCACTGGAGATGCAATAGCTGTCGTTATAAGGACTCAAAGTATCTTGCCACAAACACAGCCTTCGAACACACATGCCATCACAGAACAACATAAACATAGCTCATCACCGACCTTAAAGGAGAAACATGCTCAAAGACCATAATAGTGAAATATCAGCTACCGACATAATCAGAATGCATATTGAACGATGCCGTATCTAGCTCCGATATGAACATTGAAACGTTCGTTAAGTGTACCAATTGCATGTCTTTGATGAATGTACCATTTAATAAGCATCCTGTTAAATATTTTGAACCTATATGCAGCAACCTCACCAAGCCAAATTAGTTTTAAAATATTGAACAGCCTACCTGGATAATTGCCTTGAAATGCGCTTTTGATAAATCGGGATTCAAAGTATACTCCACCAGGCGCAAATCCTGGGCGGGACTTAGTTAGAAATGGGCGGACATATCTAGAAATTGATCCCGCTGTTGAGCAATCGTGAGTTATGGAATTGGCATACTGCCAATGGTACACGACATCTTGATTTTCTGTTAATATTGTCAATGTCCATACAAAGTACGAGTGTGAGATAATGCAAGATGTATTTGTATATATATATGAATCATGTTGGAGTACCTCCTAAATCGAAGTGGATTTCAGAAAACTTCATATTGATTGCATAATATATAAATTTATGTCTCCAAATACTCAGCTGTTAATTATATATTTGTCTGTCACTGCGTCTGTTGTAATTATGTTGTGTAGATTATGCGTTCTGTAAAGACGCATACAGTTCAGAGTGCAATGATACCATTTGCGATGAACATCGCAGCTTGTGTAGAGATCTACTTCCATGTACCGGGAAGCTGGAGAAAAGCCAGTACCATTACATGCACATTGATATTGGTAAGAAGGTTAAACAGCAGAATTAGTATATAGCAGAATTATAATATGTATTCACGGTTTACATTTACTAGCACATATATGACTACAACACATCCTAGTGATTCGTAGGCAAAATACAAATGTAAGATGGAAACATATTTACGTTGCCGGGACCACGTCATATCGAATTTGCTTCCTTTATATCAGTTATAGTATTTGTTCATGATCATGACGTCCGCATGCGCGTCGGTTAGTTGATTACTACGTCATATGATGGATGGATAAACTGGAAAGGTGATTATTATGAAAAGCAAAATATAAGGTATGACTATTAGCATCTCGAAACCTCAATCAGAGAATCTATCATTAAATATTGCCTAGTCCCATACCTCTCCACACATAAACTGTTTGGTATATCCCAACCGATCATCCACAAGCTAACCCAACTGTCTGCTGTCGGGCTGTCAGCCCGGCTTTCCACCAACTGGAGGTGATGCATTAACCGAACATGTTGTAAGTTGTCACAAACTCCTGTTGTATGAGGGCAGACACGGGTGTGGGGTATTGTAGGGGTGGGTGGGGGGAGGGGTGTACCCGAGGCGATGAAAAAACATAACTACGCCACATAAAATAGTCACGGTAGTCAAAGAACGAAGGTATAATTCATTTGTACTACCATCTTAAAATACTGATTGTTGTCACGTGACAAAATATAAATCCTCGATATAGCCTGCGTCAACGCTGACGATTTAATTGTGCAGGTTTAAGTCTGGGGTCACTTTAGATATCAAGACAGATCAGTCGATTCTAATAGGCCATACATCACCTGGTCATTCCTGACCACCCTGGGCCGTGATTCAGTTTTTCAAACAGCACTAATCGGCCAATTAACGCACAATTTCAGTCTAGGTAAGGCCAGACACCGCCAGATGAATACCAATTGGTCGGGAAATTAGTTGCCAGACATATTTTAGTTGGCCAGTGCATACTCAGAATTAGACAACATGGACGTGATTAATCCAATAATCGAAACGTACAGGTACCTTCATGTTTGCCACTGCTATTTCTGCTAGACAACGCCAAGAACAGTTAGAATACACCAATCCGCCGGTCACGAACAGTACCATCATTTACTCATTCACATTCGTTTGAGACCACCATCATTATCAACACTTTCCAGTTTACCGCCCACTTACACTTACTATTACTTTTCGGGACACATGTGCTGCATGTTTCATTCTATCATGCCAGTATGTTCGGGGTGTTGGGGGGAGGGGGATGTGTTGAACCACCACGAAAGAATAGATACATGTTTACCAGAGTTGACATGGGATGTATATGGCGTCACAGACTTTGAAATACGACCATGACATTGACCTATAATCCTAAAATGAATATATTGTCATTGGAGATGACAGTATGATCACATAAGGATTACTCTCTGTAGGATAAAAAGAATCTAGGTACGTAGGTACCTTGCATTATAGCTGTAGTTATCCATGTATTTTTCAAATAAGATGAACTCCTCTGTAGTGCTCACCATATGAGTCTGTCTAAGTGACTTATTTTACAAATAAAATGGCATAGACACCCTGTGAGACAGGACAGGCAGTTACGGTCTCTCGGAAAGACATAGAGGTACAGATTCCTACATTTATTCACATCCCTCAGGCCTCAGCGCGATAGACCTTTCCACTCTATCCACCCATCATATGACGTCATAATTAACTACGTGCCGTGTAGAATGACATCATAATCAATGATGTCAGTCATTATGACGTCATGAATGCCGTAGATATGTACGTCACGAACGAATAATTGAAGACGGGCTATTCGTTGTTGTATGAATTGTATGTCTTTACCATTTAATAAATATTCTGTTGAATATTTTGAAACTAATTTCTATGTGCGCTGTTGCTGACATGAGCAGCAACAGTAGCCGATCAAATTAGATACATCATATTCAACAGCTCACCTGCATAGTCTTCAGGAAATTGATAGCTAGGGCATTCGGGGATCAATCAATCCCAACACGGGAAAATGTTGGTGGCTAGAGTTGGCGAGGACATATAAAATTGGAAAGGTCCATTAAGCACTCGTCGACCGGTTTCGGCGCTGTATTTACGCTAATGCTACTTAATATGTACGTTGGTGGTGTATGCTCAAATGGAGACTATTGGTGGCCGTCCTCCAAACACCTTTTTCGCTAATCGTTTAAGAACGATGTGTAAAATAGCATTGCTGCTTTTCTTAGTTATGTTAATGATCTAATTAATGTAATGGAATAAATGAATGATGCACCTCATTCATGAATATATGTACGGAGTTCTGGATACTCTATATTATGAATTACTTATCAAATTGCTATCAACCGGCATGAAGCCATACTTGTTCAACTATAGGTAGATGCTACTGCATAAAAGGAACTATCATGGTATATCTCTGACCTTATTAAGATCAAATACATCCAAATAATGATTCTCCGCAGCACCAGCCTGTCCATCTAACACGCTTACCTGTATTGATGGGAGTATCATTCCAGCCAGAACGAAATGTGATGGCCAGGTTGACTGCTCAGGCGTTGATTTTGAAGACGAGCCAGGCATTAGCCAAGCATTCACAAATAAATGTGGTATGTCACAACCTTGCAAAGAAATAGTCACATCGCAAAGCATTTGATGTATAAGTATCTTGTCTCAACTCTAGTCTTGTAATCAATACCATTGTTATTGTCATCAGTTAGCTTAGAATACTAGCATGATGATTAGTTGCTAGGTTTCTATTTCTCCAACTACTGTTGCCCTAATAATGTTCATATATTTACTAGAGTGATACATTTATAATATTGTATTCCCCAATGCGACTAGGATTATTGGCACACGAATATATCATTGATGTTCATATTGCGATACTATTCAAATGTCATACTCAATTTCCAAGATTGATCGCAGAGTAAATTGTGTCTTGTTCAGTTCTGATTAATATCTTTTAACAGCTTACTTTGAAGTGTGTCCGGATCTCACCTCTCGCTGTGACAATGGTTACTGTGTTGACATCAACAAGATGTGCATCCTGGAGTATGATGATGACGGATATAGTACAGCATGTCGTGATATGTCACATCTCAAAGATTGTGGTAAGAATGACTTCACCAGATGGTGCAGCTCAAAGATTGTGGTAAGAATGACTGCTCCAGATGGTGCATCACAAAGATTGTGGTAAGAATTACTGCACCAGATGGTTCATATCAAAGACTGTGGTAAGAATGACTCCACCAAATGGTGCATCTCAAAGATTGTGGTAAGAATGACTGCACACGATGGCACACCGCAAAGAATGTGGTAAGAATGACTGCACCAGACGGTGCATCTCAAAGATTGTGGCAAGAATTACTGCACCAGATGGTACATCGCAAAGATTGTGGTAAGAATGACTACTTCGCGTGGTACATCACAAAGATTGTGATTAGAATGACTTCACCAGAGGGAACATCTCACAGATTGTGGTTAGAATGACTCCATTAGAGGCAAAGATTGTGGTAGGAATGACTGCATTATGTGGTGCATCCCAAAGATTGTGGTAAGAATGACCGCACCAGAAGGTGGTAAGAATGAGTGTTTCAGCTGGTAGATCACACAGATTGTGGAAAGAATGAGTGCAGCAGGCGGCACTCCACAAAGAGTGTGATAAGAATGACGACACCAGATGGTACACCGCCAGGATTGTGGTAAGAATGACTGCACCAGATGGTACACCTCAAAGATTGTTGTAAGAATGACTGCACCAAAAGGTACATCTCAAAGATTGCTGTAAGAATGACTGCATCGGATAGCGCATCTCAAAGATTGTAGTAAGAATGACTGCACCCGATGGTACAGCTCAAGGATTTTGGTAATAATCACTGCATCAGAAGGCTCATCACAACAATTGTCATAAGATCGACCGCACCAGAAGGAACATCCCAAAGATTGTAGTAAGATGGCCTGCTTCAACTGGTAGATCTCTAATATTGCGGTAAGAATGTCTGCACCAGATAGCGCATCTCAAGGATATTGGTAATGATCACTGCATCAGATGACTCATCTCAAAGATTGTGGTAAGAATGATTGCACCAGATGGAAGATCTCAAAGATTGTGGGAAGAATAATTGCATCAGATGGTATATCTCAAATATTGTTGTAAGAATGAGTATATTAGATGGTATATCTGAAAGATTGTGGGAAGAATGATTGGATCAGATGGCATATCTCAAAGATAGTGGTAAGAATGACTGCGTAATATGGTATATCTCAAAGATTGTGGTAAGAATGACTCCATCAGATGGCCCATCTCCGAAGATTGTGCTAAGATTGACTGCAAGAGATGGCACATCTCACAGATTGTCGTAAGAATGGCTGCACTAGCTCAAAGATTGTCGTACAATGCATCAGTTGGTATATCTCCAAAGGTTGTGTTAAGAATGACTGCATCAGATGGTACATCTCCAAAGATTGTGGTAAGAATGACAAAATCAGATGGCATACCTCAAAGATTGTGGTAAGAATGACTGCATCAGCTGGTACATCTCGAACGGTGTGGTAAGAATAATTGCATCGGATGGAACATCTCCGAAGATTGCGATAAGAATGACTGCAGCAGATGGTACATCTCACTGATTGTGGTAAGAATGACTGCACCGGAGTTTATGTCTCAACGGTCGCTGTAAGAATGATTGCATCAGATGGTATATCTCAAAGATGGTGGTAAGAATGACTGCAACAGATGGTACATCTCAAATACTGTGGTAAAATGACTGCACCAAATTGCACACCTCCGAAGATTGTGGTAAGAATGACTGCACCAGCTCCTATATCTCAAAGGTTATGGTGAGAATGATTGCATCAGATGGTAAAATCAAAAATGGTGGTAAGAATGACTGCACTAAACGATGCATCAGATGGTACATCTCAAAGTTTGTGGTATGAATGACTGTACCAGATGGTACATCTCCGAAGATTGTGATAAGAATGCCTGCAGCAGATGGTACATCTCAATGCTTGTGGTAAGAATGACTGCACAGGATTATATATCTCAAACGTTGTGGTAAGAATGATTGCATCAGATGGTATATCTCAAAGATGGTGGTAAGAATGACTGCACAAGGTGGCACACCGCAAAGATTGTGGTAAGAATGACTGCACCAGACGGTGCATCTCAAAGATTGTGGCAAGAATTACTGCACCGGATGGTACATCGCAAAGATTGTGGTAAGAATGACTGCTTCGCGTGGTACATCACAAAGATTGTGATTAGAATGTCTTCACCAGAGGGAACATCTCACATATTGTGGTTAGAATGGCCCCATTAGAGGCAACGATTGTGGTAGGAATGACTGCACTATGTGGTGCATCTCAAAGATTGTGGTAAGAATGACCGCACCAGAAGGTGGTAAGAATGAGTGCTTCAGCTGGTAGATTACAAAGATTGTGGAAAGAATGAGTGCAGCAGGCGGCACTCCACAAAGAGTGTGATAAGAATGACGACACGAGATGGTACACCTCAAGGATTGTGGTAAGAATGACTGCACCAAAAGGTACATCTCAAAGATTGTTGTAAGAATGACTGCACCGGATAGCGCATCTCAAAGATTGTAGTAAGAATGACTGCACCCGATAGTTCATCTAAAAATTGTGGTAAGAATGACTGCACCAGATGGTACATCTCAAACATTGTGGTAAAATGACTGCATCAGGTTGTACATCTTGGAAGAATGTGGTAATAATTACTGCACCAGATCCTATATCTCAAAGGTTGTGGTGAGAATGATTGCCTCAGATGGTACATCTCAAAGTTTGTGGTACGAATGACCAATCTAAACTACGCATCAGATGGTACATCTCAAGGTTTGTGGTATGAATGACTGCACCAGATGGCACATCTACGAAGATTGTGATAAGATTGACTGCACCGGATTGTATGTCTCAAACGTTGTTGTAAGAATGATTGCATCAGATGGTATATCTCAACGATGGTGGTAAGAATGACTGCATCAGATGGTACATCTCAAAGACTGTGGTAAGTATGACTGCACCAGATTGTACATCTCCGAATATTGTGGTAAGAGTGACTGCACCAGATCCTATATCTCAAGGGTTGTGGTGAGAATGATTGCATCAGATGGTCCATCTGGAAGATGGTGGTATGAATGACTGCACCAAATGGTACATCTCGAACATTGTAGTAAGAATGACTGCATCAGAAGACTGTGGTATGTATGACGGCACCAGCTGGTCTTTCTCAAAGATTGTTGTAAGCATGACTGCACAGGAAGGTACATCTCCGAAGCTTGTTGTAAGAATGACTGCATCGGATGGTACATCTTAAAGATTGTGGTAAGAATGACTGCACCAGATAGTACATTTGAAAATGATTATAAGAATGAAGACACCAAATGGTACATCTAAAAAACTGTGGTAAGAATGACTGCAGAAGATTGTACATCTCAAAGATTGTGGTAAGAGAGACTGCATCAGATGGTACATCTCAAGGATTGTCGTAAGAATAACTGCACCAGATAGTATATTTCAAAGATTGTTGTTAGGATGACTGCACCAGATGCTATGTCTCAAAGATTGCAGTAAGAATGACTGCACTAGATGATGCATCTCTAACATCGTAGCAAGAGGGACTGCACTAAGTGATGCATCACACAGATTGTGGTAAGAATGACTGCATCATATGGTACATCTCAATGATTGTGATAAGAATGACTGCACCAGATGGTACATCTCGAAGATTGTAGTCAAATGACTGCACCAGATTGTACATCTCAAGGACTGTGGTAAGAATGAATGCAACTAATGGTATGGGTTAAAGATTGTGGTAAGAATGACTGCATCAGATGGTACATCTTAAATATTGTGGTAAGAATGACTGCACCAGATAGTACATCTCAAAGAGTTTGGTAAGAATGACTGCACCAGATGGTATATCTCAAAGATCAAGGCAAGAATGACTTTATCAGATGGTCCATCTCAAGGATTGTGGTAATAATACCTGCATCGGATCTTGCATCTCAAGGATTGTGGTAAGAATGACTGCACCAGATGGTACATCTCAAAGATTGTGGCAAGAATTACTGCACCGGATGGTACATCGCAAAGATTGTGGTAAGAATGACTGCTTCGCGTGGTACATCACAAAGATTGTGATTAGAATGTCTTCACCAGAGGGAACATCTCACATATTGTGGTTAGAATGGCCCCATTAGAGGCAACGATTGTGGTAGGAATGACTGCACTATGTGGTGCATCTCAAAGATTGTGGTAAGAATGACCGCACCAGAAGGTGGTAAGAATGAGTGCTTCAGCTGGTAGATTACAAAGATTGTGGAAAGAATGAGTGCAGCAGGCGGCACTCCACAAAGAGTGTGATAAGAATGACGACACGAGATGGTACACCTCAAGGATTGTGGTAAGAATGACTGCACCAAAAGGTACATCTCAAAGATTGTTGTAAGAATGACTGCACCGGATAGCGCATCTCAAAGATTGTAGTAAGAATGACTGCACCCGATGGTACAGCTCAAGGATTTTAGTAATAATCACTGCATCAGAAGGCTCATTACAAAAATTGTCATAAGATTGACCGCACCAGAAGGAACCTCCCAAAGATTGTAGTAAGAAGGCCTGCTTCAGCTGGTAGATCTCTAATATTGCGGTAAGAATGTCTGCACCAGATAGCGCATCTCAAGAATTTTGGTAATGATCACTGCATCAGATGACTCATCTCAAAGATTGTGGCAAGAATGATTGCATCAGATGGTATATCTCAAAGATTGTGGGAAGAATAATTGCATCAGATGGTATATCTCAAACAGTGTTGTAAGAATGAGTATATTAGATGGTATATCTGAAAGATTGTGGGAAGAATGATTGGATCAGATGGCATATCTCAAAGATAGTGGTAAGAATGACTGCATAATATGGTATATCTCAGAGATTGCGGTAAGAATGACTCCATCAGATGGCCCATCTCCGAAGATTGTGCTAAGATTGACTGCAAGAGATGGCACACCTCACAGATTGTCGTAAGAATGTCTGCACTAGCTCAAAGATTGTCGTACAATGCATCAGTTGGTATATCTCCAAAGGTTGTGCTAAGAATGACTGCATCAGATGGTACATCTCCAAAGATTGTGGTAAGAATGACAAAATCAGATGGCACACCTCAAAGATTGTGGTAAGAATGACTGCATCAGCTGGTACATCTCGAACGTGTGGTAAGAATGATTGCATCGGATGGAACATCTCCGAAGATTGCGATAAGAATGACTGCAGCAGATGGTACATCTCACTGATTGGGGTAAGAATGACTGCACCAGATAGTACATTTGAAAATGATTATAAGAATGAAGGCACCAAATGGTACATCTCAAAAACTGTGGTAAGAATGACTGCAGAAGATTGTACATCTCAAAGATTGTGGTAAGAGAGACTGCATCAGATGGTACATCTCAAGGATTGTCGTAAGAATAACTGCACCAGATAGTATATTTCAAAGATTGTTGTTAGGATGACTGCACCAGATGCTATGTCTCAAAGATTGCAGTAAGAATGACTGCACTAGATGATGCATCTCTAACATCGTAGCAAGAGGGACTGCACTAAGTGATGCATCACACAGATTGTGGTAAGAATGACTGCATCATATGGTACATCTCAAAGATTGTGATAAGAATGACTGCACCAGATGGTACATCTCAAACATTGTGGTAAAATGACTGCATCAGGTTGTACATCTTGGAAGAATGTGGTAATAATTACTGCACCAGATCCTATATCTCAAAGGTTGTGGTGAGAATGATTGCCTCAGATGGTACATCTCAAAGTTTGTGGTACGAATGACCAATCTAAACTACGCATCAGATGGTACATCTCAAGGTTTGTGGTATGAATGACTGCACCAGATGGCACATCTACGAAGATTGTGATAAGATTGACTGCACCGGATTGTATGTCTCAAACGTTGTTGTAAGAATGATTGCATCAGATGGTATATCTCAACGATGGTGGTAAGAATGACTGCATCAGATGGTACATCTCAAAGACTGTGGTAAGTATGACTGCACCAGATTGTACATCTCCGAATATTGTGGTAAGAGTGACTGCACCAGATCCTATATCTCAAGGGTTGTGGTGAGAATGATTGCATCAGATGGTCCATCTGGAAGATGGTGGTATGAATGACTGCACCAAATGGTACATCTCGAACATTGTAGTAAGAATGACTGCATCAGAAGACTGTGGTATGTATGACGGCACCAGCTGGTCTTTCTCAAAGATTGTTGTAAGCATGACTGCACAGGAAGGTACATCTCCGAAGCTTGTTGTAAGAATGACTGCATCGGATGGTACATCTTAAAGATTGTGGTAAGAATGACTGCACCAGATAGTACATTTGAAAATGATTATAAGAATGAAGACACCAAATGGTACATCTAAAAAACTGTGGTAAGAATGACTGCAGAAGATTGTACATCTCAAAGATTGTGGTAAGAGAGACTGCATCAGATGGTACATCTCAAGGATTGTCGTAAGAATAACTGCACCAGATAGTATATTTCAAAGATTGTTGTTAGGATGACTGCACCAGATGCTATGTCTCAAAGATTGCAGTAAGAATGACTGCACTAGATGATGCATCTCTAACATCGTAGCAAGAGGGACTGCACTAAGTGATGCATCACAAAGATTGTGGTAAGAATGACTGCATCATATGGTACATCTCAAAGATTGTGATAAGAATGACTGCACCAGATGGTACATCTCACAGATTGTAGTCAAATGACTGCACCAGATTGTACATCTCAAGGACTGTGGTAAGAATGAATGCAACTAATGGTATGGGTTAAAGATTGTGGTAAGAATGACTGCATCAGATGGTACATCTTAAATATTGTGGTAAGAATGACTGCACCAGATAGTACATCTCAAAGAGTTTGGTAAGAATGACTGCACCAGATGGTATATCTCAAAGATCAAGGCAAGAATGACTTTATCAGATGGTCCATCTCAAGGATTGTGGTAATAATACCTGCATCGGATCTTGCATCTCAAGGATTGTGGTAAGAATGACTGCACCAGATGGAACATCTCAAAGAGTTTGGTAAGAATGACTGAACCAGATGGTATATCTCAAATATCGAGGCAAGAATGACTGTATCAGATGGTCCATCTCAAGGATTGTGGTAGGAATGACTGCGCCAGATGGTATATTTCAAAGATTGTGGCAAGAATGACTGCACCATATGGTACATCTCAAATATCGTGGCAAGAATGACTGCATCACCTGGCTCATCTCAAAGTTTGTGGTAATAATACCTGCATCGGATCTTGCATCTCAAATATTGTGGTAAGAATGACTGCACCAGATGGTACATCGTAATCACTATCGTAAGAATGACTGCACCAGATGATATATTTCAAAGATTGTTGTTAGAATGACTGCACTTGATGCCATATCTCAAAGATTGTCGTAACAATGACTGCACTAGGAGCTGCATCTCAACAATTGTAGTACGAGGGACTGCACCAAATGATGCATCTCAAATATTGTGGTAAGAATGACTTCACCAGATCGTGCATCTCAACTATTGTGGTAAGAATTTCTGCACCAGATGATATATCTAAAAAATTGTGGTAAGAATGATTGTTTCAGATCCTATATCGCAAAGATTGTGGTAAGAATGACTGCGCCAGATGATATATCTAAAAATTGTGATAGGAATGACTGCTTCAGATGGTACAGCTCAAAGATTGTTGCAAGATTGACTACATCAGATAGTACATTTCAAAGAGTGTGCTAAGATTGACTGCGTGGGAGAGAGAGGGAGCGAACGAGAGAGGGAGGAAGGGTGGCAGAGGGAGGAAGGAAGAAAGGAAGAAAGGATGTAAGGGAGGGAGGGAGGGAAGGAAAGAGGGAGGGAGGGAGGGAGAGAGAGAGAGAGAGAGAGAGAGAGAGAGAGAGAGAGAGAGAGAGAGAGAGAGAGAGAGAGAGAGACTGACAGACAGAGTAATATTGCTAGCAAAAATTGGCGTATTCTCATCATGCTTCATACTACGCGCTTTGCACTTCACACATCTCACAGATTGTGGCAATAATGACTGCATCAGAAGGTACATCTCAAAGATTGTAGTGTGAATGCTTGCACCACCTGGTACACCTCAAAGATTGTGGTAAGAATGACTGCACCAAATGGTACATCTCAAAGATTCTGGTAAGAATGACTGCACCAGATCTCATAGGAGAAAGAGGTAATACCGCACCCATCGAAAGAAAAAATCTCGTAGATGCCATCTCAGAACATCTAGGTTAACACATAATTCCAGGGGCGGACCACCGGGTGGGCTATCTTTCTACATCTATGAATGAAGTTGTTTATCTGCGTACATGTATGTTTGCGAGCGTGCGCGTGCGTGTGCATATGTGTGTGCAGGTGAATATGTGTATATGCGGCCCATGTCTAAAACGCACCAAGGGCTGCGTGAATTATCCGGTGTTGCGCAAATGATAGCATCGAGAATAGTTCTGAATTCATCATTAAACTATGAATGCATTTTGCATTTCCGAATATCGTCTTATGTATGCACATTTTATTATCAGAGCGATTCACCTGTCCTGACGGCAGCGTTAAATGTCCAGACAGCTACTGCATACCTCAGTCATATGCCTGCGATGGGAGAATGGACTGTCCTTATGGAGAAGACGAGCATCCCGATAATTGCCAATGTATGTTATTTATGTATTTACATATAGCGCACAATTAATGTCATTCACACCATAGTGACACATCAAAACATCAAAAATGCCTGAAACCTTACGAATATAGATATACTTGAGATAATCCAACCACTGAACCCAGTTGAAATACTAATAATGCACACTTTATTATGATGCCTTTTACGGAAAGAGTTTTAGATGTATTTATTTTATCAGCATTTACCTGTCAGGGAATGTACAAGTGTGACAAGTCTAAGCTGTGTATGCCATCTCGATGCAATGGACGCATTGACTGTCCCCAGGGCGATGATGAAGAGAATTGTGGTAAGAATAATATGAACGTATGTGATGGCGTGGGAGAGAGAGGGAGCGAACGAGAGAGGGAGGAAGGGGGAGTGAGGAAGGAAGAACGGAAGGAAGGCTGGAAGGAAGGAAGGGAGGGAGGTGGGTGGGAGGGAGGGAGGGGAGGGAGGGAGGGAGGGAGGGAGGGAGGGAGAGAGAGTGAGAGATAGACACACACACACACACACACACACAGTAATAGTGCTAGCAAAAATTGGTGTATTCTCATCACGCTTCATACTACGTGCTTTACACTTCACACAATTATTGCACAGTATTATCTATAGTTTCATTTTCGATGCTACCAGAGGTTAATAATATTATAAGATTGCCACGCACCGCTAACTTATATAGACCATCTTTTCCTGCTTTTGTACATACTCGTAAGACAATCTGTCTAGCGTTCTTCTATTTATTTCTTTTAGTATATGTAAGGAATACTTCAGTGATGCGTGTGAATTGGAAGAACATTTCAAAATCCTAAATCGAAGGGAATGGTAGAACTGCAGGGCACAACACATCTATAGTCATGTTATAAGTAAAAACTGGTGTTATTCTTTAGGTAGCCAGAGGGTACCTTTTGCACTATTCCTTATCTGTCACCCATCATCTGTCAATTCAATTCATCCGACTTTACACATCAGTGTATCCATGTGTCAGTAGTAAGGTATCATCTCTCAGAATTTGTCTGATTAATCTAAACCTGATTTAAATATATCGCAGGCAACTCGATGATAGGTGTTGTCGAGATCAAGCTTGTCTGACCTTTTTGTTGGTCTGCGGTGGCCTATGCGAGTAGTTTGATATCGTGCACATAGAATTTCTCATTGGTGTATGCATCTCTACCACTGAACTATATTTGCTTGCACTCCTAATATTTGTCTCACAACAAACTAGCATGTATTATCTGTCTCCAGGTATCAAGTGTCCTGATGAGTGTGTCTGCACGGGACTGCACGTCACATGTACATCACAGACACTGACAGATATTCCGGCACTAGTTCAACCTGGCACCAGAGTGATGTACGAATAAATAAATAAATAAATAAATAAATAAATGAATGAATGAATGAATGAATGAATGAATGAATGAATGAATGAATGAATGAATAAATAAATAAATAAATAAATAAATAAATAATTAAATGTAAGATATCAATGAATGTTATTGTTACTGACATGGTTTCCATATGAATGGGCTATTATTGAACAACTATATCAATAAAAGCGCACCTTTCATTTGAACTACGTTTGATATTCGCATTCGAAACATTCGGCACATTCGTGAAAATTAGGGGTACGGTTATAATCGCCCGACCTCCCTCGCCCCTCCTCATTTTACAGGGATTTCTTTACTAGAGGCTTATAGTAGGATAACCAGACTATACTCGGCGCAAATTGGGAAAAGATATCTGCGATAATCATACTGTAGCGGACACGGGAAAACCGAAAACCGGCACAAAAATTCACTACACAGCCAAGAAATCGGCCCGTAATGCCCGCCACAACATTGAAGCATAAACGTGGCTTGATTGGCCTCACATCGCGATATTTAATTACTCGGCAATACTGCATTAATTACTGAAAATCGTTAAAAAAACCCCATCACAAAATAGCCAAGGAATCGTGCTATGATGTCTGCCACAACATTTAATACATAATTTCCAAAAGGTAGGTTGATTGGCCTCTCAAGCCCAATGTTTGAATGTGAATATCAAACGTAGTTCAGATGCCCATATATCTCTCCTGTGTCATATACATACTCTTCTCAAATATCTCCAATAGATGCCTTCCATATTGCACGTAGTATGTAGAAGAGCTTGAGATTCGGTGTAATTAATTTATAGCATGGAATATAAATAGCAGATAGCCTCTATAAGTGTAAGCTATCGTAAAACCTACTTAAAGCGATGCTAATCTCATCTCAAATGTTCCATTGCACCGATAGAATATGGTTTATAGATTCCAGATCATTCATATCCTGTCACATGCCCGTTTCTGTATCCCAATTATCTGCTTTGTAATATCGCCCAAATGTTGAACAGTGATCGCCACCATTTTGTCTCCTCAAGCGATAGTATGTGATGTCATGTAAATGCCAATGCATTACATTCTTCATTATGTAATATTCATCTCGTTGAATATTTTGAAACTAATTTGATTGGAAGTTGTTCCTGCCTATGGCAGCAACAACTTCCAATCAAATGAGTTTCAAAATATACAACCGCTTATCTGTATGATTGCTTTTATACCACACTGGCAAACTATAGCTGGCGCCTCTATGCCTGAGCAATATCCCGAAGCAGGAGCGCTAGGAGTTTTCTAATTGGTTGCTAAGTAAATCATGACAGCCATCATAGGCGGTAGAAATGTAGCAACATTTGGCTACTAAAGCCTGAATATCTCTCTTTAGCGGCATGATGAAAAGCGTAACATTACTTGCATAGTTTATGACTGGCACATTAGATCACCTGCATAGCTATCAAGAGTTCAAATTATGTATCCTTTAACAATCATGGCAGTTGTCAAATTGTAGGTGTGCTTTATTGCCTTTAAATATAATTTTTAATCTGTGTTCATTTTCAGCATATTCAATCAGAATAAGCTCGGCTTCACGAAAACAGATTTCAGAAAATATCCGCTTTTAATTCATCTGTGAGTCTTTATTCAGAAAACGTAGATATTTCAAATGTACCACTCACTCTTGGCAAGCGCCATATATTAATACAAATTTATTTTTTTCAATGATTGTGTTATTTCTATAATCGGCATTACCTATTCAGTGACGAGTACATTGCTGGATTCAATTTAACCGGTGAATATTGAATTCCTAAAATCTCTATTCCAAGGTAACCTGTTGAATATTTTGAAACTAAGTTGACACGTACTTGCTGTTGCCATAGTTTCCCTTCACTATTTTTTCCGATATAATATTCATCAACAATACTGATGCATGGTCGAATTAGATTTACATTTTGCACTTCCTAATGTGGTAAATGTGCGATATTGAACTATTCTTTTATTGCACATAATAATAATAATAATTATTATTATTATTATTATTATTATTATTCTGAGAACCTCTTTAAAGAAGCGAGTTTCCCTTTATCATAGCTACATTATTTAACCTGTACTACTTTGCTATTATTAATTGTAAATATATGGCTAAATTATCCATATATATTTTATTAGGGAACTTTCAGATAACAATTTGAATGAACTACCGGATGGTGCTTTCCAGACTTTGGCCAACCTGCGCCATTTGTAAGTTAAATTGACGTATCTATTCCAATCAACACAGGGAAATGATTCCCAGCAACATGCACACGAAATAACCTTACATATAAAACAATATAAGATCTCAGGCACAGAAAATAAACATCACAAAGAATTGGAAGAAAAATACAGGTATACCAAGTAATACACACTATGAGCATCATGATACATAGAACGATTCTTGCTCCTCGTGATGAAAGGGAGTCCAGTGTGCCACTTAATCATATGACGTTATAATGAAATATGTCACAGGTAGGCTGCCGTCACATTTAAAATACGTCACTAATGGCATATTTTAAGTCCATCAGCCACTTTTAATAGTCCACCTAATGTAATAACCATTCTGTTGAATATGTTGAACCTAATTTGACTGAAAGCATTTGCTCCATTACGCAGCAACCCACGGTCAGTTAAACTAGTTTCACAATATTCAACAACTAACCTGTATGATTTTCTGGAAATTAAGTTTCAGGGAGTTACAGGTTCGATCGAGCCCAACACCGGAAATGCGTGGACTGAGCTTAGATAAACATGGACTGGGCATAGCTAAAGGTGGGTTCATCCATTTGCTGATTCGTTGTATAATCTTCCATTGGCATGTACTAGATGCTAGACTTCCTGAACGAATCTTACACACCGATTCAGATGATCGTGATTTGAAATTCCAAAGCATGTTCTATCTTTGTGAGAAAGTATGTTATTTTCTTGTCTACTTACAGAGATCTCAGTTTCAACACACTGACGTCACTGAAAGGCGTGTTTCGTGGACTAAACAACCTCAAATCCGTGTAAGTTCATTGTGTATCTATCATTATAAAACACGAATTACGAAATGGTCTCACATGATTTAGATATTGCACATAATACATGCCTGGTCACCCGCAGAAGACATGGTTCAATACGACGTGGATCAGAGTGAAGCGAGTAGTGCATCCATTGTCCGTATAACTAGATGCACTTTTTCAATAAATTAAGGTCATGTAATAGATGTATATTATAAACGCTATGCCATTTTTCATGCGAATATATTGTCATGTATATGTTATTGCCATTAATACGCAGTCGCTTCTGTAAATGTTTCAATCTGTCTGTCTGTCAGCTGGTCGGCCATTCATTCATTCGGTCGGTCAGTCTTTCGATCGGTCAGTCGCCGGGCCTGCAGACGGTCTTGCCATTAGCCATATGACTGTCTAGTATTTCTTTGCTTTGTTGAAACAGGAATCTTGATCACTGTGGAATGATCCAGGTCCTTGAATATGGAACATTTGATTCCTCAGTTCCGTTGCCGAAGATAAATACATTGTAAGTATTGCCGTGAGCTGGACAGGTGTTTATTGTATTTAGTGTTAGTATTTTTATTCTAAATTGAAAGAAACTGCCTAAATATAAAGCTAATACACAATTGACTAGATGGGGAATAATTCTACTTTGCAGACAACAATTTCAACTCTATCAGTTTTCTAAATAATTAGCGAAGATTGCTTATCATGTATATATCCTTTATGGCAAATTGAATCAGGCAAATCCTATGTGTTGACGTTATTTGTCTCGTTATCTTCATGGACTGTGGGTGAAACGTTGTCTTCCCTGATAAATTAGAACAGAATGTTTCATTTATATAACAGATTAATATTTAATTATCATCTATTTTAATGCATGTATGTAGAAATGGCCGTTTCTCACTTTCTTGCTATTGGATTGCAGGATTGGATCTATGCCAGTAAATTGCAGTTTTATTTTCAGAGATCTCCGATTTCTTCAAATTCGGAAAATAGAGGGCGCTGCTTTTTCTGGATTGGCATCACTACAACGATTGTAAGATAGATATTGCCCACACGCACACAAATACTTGCACAGACGCACGGACACACGAACACACACGCATCTACACACTGACAAATGCACACACGGATACACGCATTCGCGCTCAGTCAACTCACGCCTATACACACGTACACACGCGCACCCACACGCGAGCAAACACACACACATGCGCAGACATATACACGTATACGCACGTACGCACGCACACACACACACACGCACGCACACACACACACAGATACACGCACGCACGCACGCACAGATACACGCACGCACGCACGCACGCACGCACGCACGCACGCACGCACGCACGCACGCACGCACGCACGCACGCACGCACGCACGCACGCACGCACGCACGCACGCACGCACGCACGCACGCACGCACGCACGCACGCACGCACGCACGCACGCACGCACGCACGCACGCACGCACGCACGCACGCACGCACGCACGCACGCACGCGCGCACGCACGCACGCACGCACGTACGCATCCCTATACACGCACACACGAAGCCACACACGCACGCACGCGCGCGCGCGCGCGCGCGAACGCACGCACGCACGCACGCACGCACGCACGCACGCACGCACGCACGCACGCACGCACGCACGCACGCACGCACGCACGCACGCACGCACGCACGCACGCACGCACGCACGCACGCACGCACGCACACATATGCACATACGCACGCACGCGCGCACTCACGCATGACTGCATGCATGCACGCGCTATAAGTGTCTCATTTTGAAGGGTTCTTTTAAATGCAAATTTTAATTTATGTGACGAAAGTTGCAAACATAATTTTCATCGGAATATAAGATAGCAATTAGTTAATATAAGACTGGACACGCTTTGATAATCATAAGCCAGTAATATATCCTTTTCAGAGACATTTCTGAGAATAAGGTGAAGTCTTATGATAGGGACATATTCCAGGGAGTATCTACCATCCAGCAGTTGTAAGTATTAATTCGCGCTTGTGTGCCTAGAATTTGGTGAGGCACGTAAAGAAATTATTGTGGGCCGTTCACACCAACTTCTACGTTATACACCTCTAGAAAGTATTAATACGTGTATGCCTGTATGCGTCCTGTAGGCATGCATGCGTGCGAGCGTGTGTGTGCGTCTGTGAGTGTGTGCACAAATGTGTACGTACATGTGCGTGTGTGCGCGCGTGCGTGTGTGCGTGAATGAGTGAGTGCGTGCGTGCCTGCATGCGCGTGTGCGTGAGTGTGTATGTGTGTGCGCGCGCCTGCGTGCGCAAGTTCGTTTACATGATTATCGTCACTGTTGCTACACTACTCTGCACCGTTATTTCAGGATATCTGATGATTACGCATTTTGCTGTCAACTTCCCAGTAAATCTACTATTGACTGTGTGCCACAGCCAGATGACATGTCATCATGTGAAGATTTACTTCATCTGCAGGGTCTACGTGTATGTATGTGGATACTTGGTGAGTGATTACATGTGTCTGTATGTGGATCCTGGGTGAGTGATTACATGTGTTTGTATGTGGATCCTGGGTGAGTGATTTCATGTTTCTGTATGTGGATCCTGAGTGAGTGCTTACATGAGTCTGTATGTCGATCCTGGGTGAGTGATTACATGTGTTTGTATGTGGATCCTGGGTGAGTGATTTCATGTTTCTGTATGTGGATCCTGAGTGAGTGCTTACATGAGTATGTATGTGGATCCTGAGTGAGTGATTACACGTGTCTACATGTGGATCCTGGCTGAGTGATTACATGGGTCTGTATGTGGATCATGGGTGAGTGATTACACGTGCCTGTATGTGAATCCCGGGTGAGTCATTACACTACATACAGAATACAGGTAGGGGTGTCTTGATTGACTATGTTTCTGTTGCTTTCCTGTGTGCAGGTACTGTAGCCCTGGTGGGCAATGTGGTAGTCGTCGTTTGGCGGCAAATAAGACGGGATCAGAATCCAGTACACAGTCTTATGATTAGTAATCTGGCAGTAGCTGATGGACTAATGGGAGTGTATATGATTCTTATTGCTTCAGTCGACATCTATTATAGGTTAGTGGGAAATTCCTGAAAACAGATTTTCAAGAATGAAAGATAAATTGGAGATATATTACATAGATTTGTTTTACCATTTCGTGGCCGACCAACAAGGGTATCTTAGTTAGCTTTTAGCAATACTTCATTTTTTACCTTCTAATTTCAGAGGTCGTTACATCGCTCATGCTGGTGAATGGCGAGGTGGTGGTCTCTGCCAATTTGCTGGTGTACTTGCTACGTTGTCCAGTGAGCTATCTGTGTTTTCCTTGACCACAATAACTGTGGACAGGTAAGTCCTAGATGATTTCTAGACAACTCTCACTCCATATCATATTTACTGACGTGTACCTATTTGATGTGAAGACGTAATGCACATAAATTATAATGAGCCTAAATGCTATTTCATGAACACCAGTATAGATGACCTCTCATTATACGTACCATAGATCACAAGACTTCTCTTAAATAACACATCTTATTTATTTAAGGATTTCCTAATCAGGGCTGTATGTATTATGCAGTCACTGCCAGTTTTACAGATAGGTTTATTTGTGTGTACTAATCATGTGCCGTCGCTTGTTTGCCAGATTCGTATGCATCGTATTTCCCTTGGCCGTGCCGCGTCTAACACTGAAAAGGACTAGGGTAGTACTTGGGATGGAGTGGCTGCTTGCACTTGTTCTCTGTACACTACCCGTCCTTCCAATTAGCTATTTCGACCAGGGTGGATTCTATGGACGTACAGGAGTCTGCCTCCCGCTACAAATCTCTAAGGTACGCATACTTTGATCAATGTTGTCAGCTACAATTTGTCACTATGCGTGCACATATATATATACCACTGAGCTCCTGTTATAAATATTAGACAGCTACTGCCTTTCGAGATTTTATGATTAAATATACGTTACTCTTATCTCTTGCCTTCGAAATGGGGTAATTTCTCCCAGATTTCATTAGGCTTCATTTGTAAATGTTTTCCGCATTGTGCCAGTTGTATAACTACACAAAATACTGTATTGATTTCACATGGTTCAGTGAACGTGTTCACTGTTGGGGTGAGAAGCATGCTGTCCAGTCATAAGCGTAATACATTTGCAACACCTCCAACATCTGATTAGAAAGATGTTCATTCATTCCTTCATTAGTTTGCTTACTCGTCCGTTCGCTCGTTTCTTTGTTCGTGCGTTCATTTGTTCATTCGTTTGCTCATTCATTCATTCGTTCGTTCGTTAGTGGGTTCTTCTGTCCGTTTGTTCGTTCGTTCGTTCGTTCGTTAATTCGTTCGTTCGTTTGTTTATTCATTTGTTTGTTCATTTGTCCACTCAAGTGCGCATGTGGTTCAATGTCATTTAATCAATCATCCGTTGGTTAGTTCGTTCATTCAGTCGCTCGGTCCTTTACCCATTCAATCATTTATCCAGTCATTCATTCATTCAGCCAGCCAGTCACTCGTTCGTTCGCTAGGTAATTCGTTCATTCATGTGTTTGTTCATGCATTCATTCCTTCATTCAGTCCATCCCTATGTATGTTTTCAGACTCGGTTTGCTGGTTGGGAATATTCAGCAGCAATCTTTATCGTGCTGAACACAGTTTCCTGTTTGGTCATCATGTTCGGATACTCTGCTATGTATGTGGTGGTTCTCAGATCATCCAACAGTGTAACCTCATCACGTAATCGAAAGCAAAGACGAGAACTGGCGCTAGCCCGGCGCATGATGCTTATTGTGACCACAGATCTGGTCTGCTGGATGCCTATAAGTGTGATGGGAATATTGTCTCTTACCACCAATATTACCATCCCAGGTAGGGGCTAATGTCATTTATCATATTATATTGAAGATGTGGATGATGGTGGTGGTTGCAATTATGATTGCATTATCCGGCATTCGCAGAATATGTCCATCCATTACCTATCGCCGTTGCACTAACCTCACATCTTGTGGAACTACGGTGTACAGTTTGTAATGTGCTGCCAGTGAAAGTAGGCACTCTGGACAATGTTGATTCGTAATGGTTCCCAGGTATTTGCAATAGCAAACACTAAGCCTGTTTATAACCCGCATTTTGGAGCTGCCAAGGTATCACAATGGACCTTTCCAGTTTTAGCTAAGCTCCACCCACACTTCGTTGTGTTGGGATTGATCGTTCTCCAAAAGCCCTAACTATGATTTTCCTGAAAACTATTCAGGTAAGCTGTTAAATATGGTGTAACTAATTTGACTGGGCGCTGTTGCTGCCTATGGCAGCAGCAGCGCCAAGTCAAATTAGTTTCAAAATATTCAGCGGAATATCACACATCGATTCGCATTGTTGCTTGTACTTGGGATGAGTAACCCCGAGATTCTCCCCTTCCTCCATTTCCCATCACACGGATGGAGAACACATTTCGTCTATTTGTGTCTGGTTAGGATTCATTCAGTAAGAGGTTGGTAGCATTTAGATATTTGCTGCAATGGACCTGTCCAGTTTATCAATCCATCATATGACATCATAATCAATGACTTTCTTGAATGATGTAGATAAGCACACCACGAACGCATAATTCGTGACAGATTAAGCCTTAATGTAAGAATTGTATGACTTTACTATTTAATAAAAATGTGTAGCTCGGATCGACCGGTCAGGTACGAACCGTCCCAGCCTATCTGGGTACGGACCAGCCAGACCGGGTACGTTCCAAGCGCTCACTGGGTGGGACGTTAAGTGTGTATAAAGCCATATAAGAAAGGCTCATAATAAGTCCGCGAAATCGCATAGAGCGCATGCGCGGGCGTCAGAGAGTGGCTAGCAATGCGCGTTAGCATGTGGAGAGAATGGCACCTTCTGAATACCCCGGTCTATGTTCGTAATTAGTTGAAAATAGATCATATTCGTCGTTTTTGGTGAGGATCTTTACCTGAATGAAACGAGGATTCTGAATCTTTTTACAGATTTAAATTCCTTCCGGAAAAGGCCAAGATATCCACGTTGCTCCTAGAACTAAATATTTCCAAAAACCCAACGTCATAAGCACGTTATTACTTCGTAATAGGTGAAGGCCAGCAAGTCACGTGGCTGATAACCATACCTTGTCATAACGCGCGCTGATTGGTTAAGAAGCGCATTTGTGACGTCACTATTTAGTATAAAAGGAGCAGCGAAATCGAAAATCGTCAGAAGAGAGAACCGTGGTTGTGTGGCTGCCAGAGCTGACCTAATCGCGGGGCAACCTCTTACTGTTTGTTCCGTTGGTATATATAGCCCACAACATTGCATCTTGGATTTGAACCTCGTCTCTGGAGCACACCCACCACATCCGCAATACAAGTTTTATTGGAAGTTCCTGGCCGATATCAAAGTATCGATGACCGCATACACTCCCCCTGTATCTTCCGATACCTACTAGCTAGTTTCCATGCCAAAATAGGAATCACCGCGAAATAATTATTTTATATCATAAATCTCAGTAGTGCATTCTTTGCGCAATCTGACTCAATCCTAAATGCAGGTAAATGTTAAGTTCCAGGGTGCGGATCTCACATGGTACGCATTCTAAATGCTAGGTGACGGTTAAGGATACAGATTGCCATCTAACTCGATGGTGACTGGGTGCAGCATTGGAGCCCTCCACACCCCCCCCCCCCCCTTCACAGGAAGGTCACCATGTGGATGGATATCTGTCTCTCTCTCACCGCCATAAACAGATAGATGCTTTCCAAATGCGTATGTAATGTGACTTGTCCCTGTGTTGACATTCGTGGTCATGGTACGGTAAGAGACAGGATCGTCATTCGATTCCGAAACTACCATCAGGGCCAACTATAGTTCGTTGGTTCCCGATTGCCCATTGGATTACTATAGCAGAAAATTAACCCTTTCTGTCGTCTGTTTTGATGACCTACGAAAACGGGTTATTTTTTTCCATTAAGACATCAAAAAGCGTCCATATGACATACAGTTGGAAGGAATAGGGGCACCCACGAGGCACTCCTCTCGCAGCCAAAAGCTTGACCGGCTTGAGATGATATAGCTTATATTAAGTTTACTAAAGTGACCCCGTTAGGACTCTCCTTTGCTGAGATACCTCACGGAATATACAGATCAGTGATCTGTGGCGTACCTCTGGCGAGGATCAGTTTAAACATTAACACAATTCCGGTCTTACATACGTTTTATCTCAATTAGAAGCAAACGAGTACCATTGTTTCGCTCTAATATTTTTATGTCTCTTATCTAAATTTTATAATGAACCAACACACCGGTGACACCAACAGCCGGGGTGAAACGGTGTGGCTTAACTTCTGCGACGTTTTGTCGTACGGGCCCACTGGAATATGAACGTTCCACCGGTTCTAGAGGTTCCGTCCTGGAGACTAGCTAACCAGCGTCCTCGCTCCGACGCACCGTGTACCTGCGGTGCGGTGGAATACGAGGGAGACACGGAGCAGCGCATACAAATGCTGGCCGTTAATTCGGATAGTTGCTAATAGTATGCATTGCCAAACTAATTATTTAACCATTGCGCTCTACGGGGCTGATGAACCCATCATATAGGTAATATACAGTGGGTGCTCACTGTGATGTGTTGATACTTAAGGCTTTGGTTGCACCGATTCGATTATACTAGTTTGTGGAGTTAAACTGTGTATGTGTCTGCATTCTCCATATATCATACAGAAAACATTACGTGATAAACAGTTTGTCAAGGTGTGCATTAGCAATACGTGCAAACTGCAAACTTTAGATGCACTTCTCCAATGTACTTGCATTTACTAGTGTATCTTAGCGAACGCATGATGCCCTACTAGTTTATTGAAATAGGAACTTAATATCGAGTATCACTGTTCTACTCACTAGTTAAAATAGGCGAGGATTTCATATCATCACGTACAGTGTTCAATTGATATAAGGTAATTCGGAATAGAGTGTCACACTGCATTCTCCTGCAATACTTTCGCCGCATATTTTGACAATGATATGGCTAGCCTTGTATCCAACATCAGTTCGTTGTGTAAATATTAGTGGTTTGCTAACATATAAGGTGTAATAACGTTTACCATGTTTTGAATATTAAACTGTATCTCGATAAATCAAAGACACCAGCATATTTGGCCTATCATTAGATGCGTGCACATGCATTGGTGGCTTTCTAATGGACGTTCCCATGTTTAGCCATGCCCCTCCCATCTAAGCGCCACCCACACCTCTCTCGTGTTTCGATTGTTCGATCTCTGAAATCCATGACTATTAATTTCAAGAAAGCTATACACGTAGGCTGTTGAATATATAGAAAATAATTTGACTGGGTCAAATGTTCAAAATATTCAACAACATGTTTATTAAATAGTAGAGACATACACTTCTTACAGCGTGTCCAACTATTAAGAGTTAAAGACGGTTATGACGTCATCCTACAAGCTGCCTAGCTGAGTAATACGTCATATGACGTCAACTCATCGATGGCTACTCTGAAAAGATGAATTCCTGGGGCCGTATTCACGAAGGGTACTTACGTCCAAAAATGTGCGTAAACTATACATAAGTCCAAACATGTACGTAAATCCGTATTCACGAAAGGTGCGTAACTTACGCGGGCGCCTAAATATTGTCGTAACTTACGCCACCTACCACCCACGCCTAAGTTAGGCGAAAGTGCCTAAGTCCCGAAATTCTCGTTCATAGTCCTGTTTACAGTAGCGAACACTTGCGAGATTCTGCGAGATTAACGAAAACATGTTACACGATTAACGAAAACAAGTAATTTTCAAGTCTTTATATTTATCGCTAATAATTTCCTCTGAGGATTTTACACGTTTTGGACAACTGTGCAACTAACACTAACAAAGAGCTTTCTGAACAGTGCAGAAAGGTGTGTATATAATAAATGACTGACAATATTCAAGCTACATCACCTGTTTTCGTACTTTGCTATTGCCTGTCAGCTGTTGCTGAGGCTTGCCCTTTGTTATGAAACGAACTGAAGAAATGGACTCAAACTTAATCGATCATAGAAGAATAATGTTTGCTATGGTGTTTGACCATGTGAGCTTTCAATAATATCTTTTCATTTCGCTGAAAACATTGATTGCTTCTTGTTTAGACTAATTAGGGTGTGTGAACTTAGGAAGGTACTTGGACCCGGATGTGTATGCTGAAATTGGATGGGGCGAAAACACCTAGGTGGTCGCTATGGGGATACACTATGGGAGAGGCAAAACCTGGGTGGGCTACACCCCCCCCCCTGTCCCCACCCAACATCACGACCCTTACCCTAGGCCATGGAAAAATCATGAAAATCACAAAAACATTACAGTGAAAAATTATGCTATTGAGCTATAATACGTTGATTTCTATGACAAAGATAAAGTGCATGAGATGCTATCAGAGCGCATCTATTTCATTCGCCATTTCATTAGTGAGCGTATCTAGATTTCAAAGGTTTCGCGTTTACAGATATCATATATGTCACTCTGTGAAATTCTATGACTTTTACATGCCGTTCCATGACCTATAAAAGCATAGAATATATGCATACGTCCTGGTTATGTCAATTAGATGTTATAAGCCTATGCATAACCCTTTAATGCTTAAATTACATCAAGAAAATGTCATTTTTATGATAAGAAAATGTCTGTTTGCAGATGAGATTACTTTTTGAAAATTTACGACTGGAATGACTTGGTTGAGCCAATAACTCCAGTGACAAGTATTCAAAAGTAGTTTTCCCTTGCTCTGCATATGGAGTATTATTTCACAAGACCATAGTGGATAGCATATTGGGTATTAAATGGTTAATAATTTAATACCATAGAAAATGGCTTACGAGACAGACATTTTAATTAACAGCGAGGTTCCCAAATAGGCTGTCTTACTTCTAGTAAGCTTTAGATGTAGCAGGTTCAAATATATGATGTAGACATACACATTTGTTCCACACAATTTCTAATTCAGTCCCTAGTTCAATCTGTCAATGACCCCTACTTGGAATGAAGTCAGTTGAAAGCAATTAAAACTGACAGCCAAATAATGAGTGAAATTGAAATATAGACAATTGAAAACAAAATTGCCTAATTCTTTGATTCATAATTAGGTGCTCCTGACCCTCCTGTGTATCCTGTGGAATATCCTTTATTCAGGCGTTGATAATTTGCAATTTGTTACTTCAATTTTTCAATAATAAAGGCATGTAAACAGTTTTCTAATTTCTAATATTGTTTCAAGAGATTTATGATGAATTAAGGACAGCTAAAAAACATAAGATCCATATAAATGTATGATTTTATAAGGAATGATTATCCTTACTGACATGACTGGTATTATCTGGCTAAATTTGTCATTGCCTCATCACTGTTTCTAAATTTTAAAGTAATTAGTATACAAGTAGGTAAATTGTTGAATGTTCTGAAACCAATTTGGCAGGGAGCTTTTGGCCACATAGGAAACTTCTTGGACATGTTAGAAAGCAACAGTTTCCAGATGAATTTAGCCTCAAAATATTCAACATAATCTTTTATTAATTTAAATATTTTGACACAAATTATATCACTCAGGTTTCCATCTGAATTAAATTATTCAACAGCTTAACTCTTTAACACACATATCAGCCCAAAATGGTGTCTGCAGGGTCTTGAGAAATGCCCATTTGCAGACCAACTGAAAGTAATTTTGGAAAATTTACAAGTGAAATGACTGGCTCAATAACCGAGCCAATCATTCCAGTGGTAAATCTTTACAAATATTCTCTTGGTCTGCAAATTGACATTTTCTTTGAGGCAATTTAAATTTTCTTGAAATTCTTTTAATTTTCTTGAAGAAATTTAAGTCTTAAAGGGTTACTCATTAATGTTCAAGAATGGTTTAAAAAATCGGAAAGTTTGATTATTGAATGCCAATTTGCACTTTGTAGACGAAGATTAACCTTTATCCCTCTGTTTTCAAATTAAATTAAAAAATGGTGGTTAATTTTTCAACAAATTTGATGGAATATGTTGCTGTGGTTGAAAAATGTAGCCTACAGCAGTTTCATACCTTTACCACTCTGATGTCAATATACTATCATTTGTCATGTCACTAGCAAAGGTTATTTTAAAGAGAATAGTATTTTAGAAAATAGTCCACTGGACTGACTGGCTCTGTTATCGAGCCAGCCATTTCCGTTGTAAATTTTCTCAACTATCCTTTTGACATGCATAGGCATTTCTTAGGACCACTACAAAGGCAGTTTCTGATTGACGTGACCATGCACTACAACTGCCTTTTATTTTGCAGGTGCCATTGTGAGCCAAAGCCTACCGGAGCAGAGTCAGTGTTACAATGAGCATGATGAGATGCAAGATGGACTGAACAATTGTTTATGATTTAGAAAGATCAGCACTTTTAAAAGACTGGGTCGATTAAAATGAATACATGTTCCTTCTCAGATTACCAAATTTCCAAGAAGCATTCTCAATGTAGAAATCTGCAGACCATGTCAAATCAGTGTGTGTTCTCAGGAAATCATGATATGACAAACTGAACAGATAGATACTCTATGTGTAGACAGACAGAGTCACACAGATATTGATATGGATGATAATGTACAAGACACTTATCAGATCACACCATTAATACAACCATGACAGCCTGATCAATTTTCATTCAATACGGATGATAAATACCTGTATGTACTGCATTCTATGTGTTTTAAACATAAATGCTACTGTAAATTTGAATTTTGTTAAATGAAAGTAATAAACTAAGTATATATAGTCATGATAGTTTCAGTTTTAGTATTTAGTGTTAGATTTAAGTTAGCATTTCAAGGATTTAAGCAAATTAACCCTTTAATGGCTAAATTGGGTAAAAAATATCAAATAATTTGCTTATTTAATGACCATTTGCAGGCCAAGATGTATTTTTCAAAATGTACCACTGGAATGGCTGGCATGCTTATGGATCTCGTCATTCCAGTGGTGAATTTTCATAGACAGTCTCTTGGTTTGCAAATTTATGGACATTCAAGCATACTGTAGAGGCCGGTTTGGCTGACTTCTCCATGGAGTCTGCATTTGCAGGACGAGGTCAATGCTATTTATCTTTTAAAGATTAACACTGGACTGGGTGATTGGTTCAATACATCAGCCAGTAATTTGTTAACTCTTTAATGTTTAACCCGGACAAAACCAGCCCGTGTAGTTGTCTTGGGAAATACCCATTTGCAGACCAAGAGAAAACTGAAAATATTTTAATTTTACCATTGGAATTACAGGCCCACTGCCCGTAATTGAGCCGGTCAGGTAAGTTTTTAAAAAATCTTGACCTGCCAATGGACAATTACTAAGCAAAGATTTAAATTGTCATTACAGATCTTAACCATTAAAATGTTAAAAATAATGATTATTGCTTACATGTATTTTTAGATATCAACTTCAATGAGCTTAACCAATTTTCAATTCTTCCATCGGCTCCGCCTTAAAAATAGTCACAGATTTTACAATGGGTTGATCGTCTAAAAGGTTGTTCTCTGTGGATTAGTGTCAAATTTGTTATGTTAATATATCTACTTTTTGGCAAGCCTGATTATATGCCAATATATCTGTCCACAAGAGTTATCTCCCTTTTAACATTACACGCATTTTAAGGTAAGATTAGTAAAAATGGTCTGTTGTATAGATAACTTTAAAATGCAGGATGGTGTGAAAATAAATATAATTCTATTTATGCGTGCATACATTCTCGTGTCTTCAGACAGAGGATTCTGTTGAAAATTTCTGGACATTGTCAGCTTCTATTGTAGACAGCACATCAATATTTGGTATCAGAGCGCAGTCTGGATTGTCTCGGTTACTTACAATTAGTCAACATATTGCTCTATGCTGGAATATCTGGATAGCTTTGGTACATATTCCAGTGGAAGATAGAATTTGATTCTTTAAGCAAATTTATGGTCACCTGTTCAACTGTTTGAATAGTTAGTAGTTGAGGTTGGTAAAGAATTTTTTCTTAGTCCATGTCAATTTAAAGGTTATGAGATGATTGTCTTGTAAAAATTATCACTGGAATGACTGGCTTGCTTATCAATTCATTCATTACACTGGTAACTTATCTAAAATATGATCTTCTTTCTCAAGACCACTCCAGATGTCATTTTTGAAATTTTCAATTTTCTGATCAAAGTGCCAACGTATGCAGACCAGATTATTTTTGAAAATTCATCAATGAAATGACTGTCTCTGACCACCTTGAGTGTTAATGGGTTAACCCTGAAATTCAAGTCTCAAGGCGTGCAGGTGAGCTACTATGTAGCCGCATCTTATTATTAGCTCACCTGGCCTTAGGCCAAGTGACCTTATGCCATGGTGACTGTCTATCTTCTGTCTGTCTGGCAACATTTTGTTTACAATCCTCCTTCTCATTAACCGATTGCTGGACAGATGAGCTGCTATGTGCATACATCTTATCATTAGCTCACCTGGCGTGAAAAGCCAAGTGAGCTTACGCCATGGCGCCCCTGTTTGTCTGTCGGATTGGCTTGGCGGATTTCAACCTAATTTGCCTGCAAGGACCCTAGGGCTGTATAGGCTTAACAACTTGTATACAGAATTTTAATTGGTAAATTTTTTGGGTAAAAATCTTTGATTTTATGAAAAATGTACTGGAAATTGTCAAAGCGCTTCTTCTCCTGAGTTGCTTGACAGATTTAAACACAATTGTCTGGAATGACCCTGTCATGGTAGGTTCCGGATCTTCTATTCAGAATTTAGCTTGGCCAAGTTTTCGGGTGAAAATTATAGATTTTATGAAAATTTTACCAGAACTTGTCAATACGTATCTCCTTAACTGCTTGGTGGATTTTATGCAGATTTGTGATTCTACAGGTGTAGAATCTAGAACTAATTTGTTGTTGGTCGATTTTTGGCTGGCATCTTAGATTGTTTGAAAATGTTCCAAAACTCTTTAACCCTTACCACTCTGATGTCAACAGTTGGTGTTCATTTTTCAACAAAATTGGTGTAAGCTGTTGTCATAGACAGAAACATAATTCACCAAAATTGTTGAAAAATGTACACCGGTTTCATTGCTATTGACATAGTAAAAGATTGAATATTGACACAAGGGTGGTAATGGTTAAAACGTTACTCCTTTAATCAGTGGCTCAATTTCAATGAAACTTGGGTCGAATGCTTGAACATTTCAAACGATAATTTTGTTTGTTCAAATCCTTTTGTGACCATCTTGGTTTTTGCGAATATTGTCCATCGTGCCTATTTAAATGCAAATACAGTAGTTAAAATGCCAATGGTCCAAGTGTGCGTCACAGACCTCATGTTAATTTGATTGGATGCTGTTGCTATTTCCAATCAGTCAGAAGTGAGATACACTGAGCTTTAAAAGCAATAGAGGGATCTAATTCTAGCTTTGATCCACACATCTATAGCTAAGCTCAGTCCATGCTTGGTGCGTGTTGGGATCAATCAATATACTGTGAATCCTGAATTTTCAGAATCCCAGTTTCAAAGTTTCTATACAGGTAAGCTGCTGAGTATTTTGAAGCTAATTGCACTTGGCGCTGTTGATGCCTATTCAGTAGAATATTTATTAAATAGGAAATCCAAACAAAGCTTGTCCAGGCCATAGTTTCAAACCTTATATGTACGATCGTGAAGCTTGGTACGCTATGCAGGCGATGTACAGAGTGTGAAACGTTGGCCTACGTTTCACAGTTTACTGAACATTACAGAAAATGTGTGCCCTGGCAGTGGCTGTATCGTCAAGCGTTTTAGGTATACGTGACCTAAACTTGATATGTGGTTGCATCTTAGAGAGGAGGTGTACGGTGTATAAAAACAGGTCATTGTGCCCTACATTTGATTTACTTTTCATGGTTCATTGAACATTACAGAACATGTTAGGCTGGGCTATAGTTTTAAGAGTTTTGACATACTGGAACTAAACCTGGTGTATGGATGTAGTATACGCTGAAGGTGTGTCGTGTATGAAAAGTTGTTACCTACTTGTCACGCTTTACTGAACACATCTTTGACCTACTTTTTCTGGTTCATAAGTGACATTGAAGTAAACAAAAATGGTATTTTGCTAATCTATGTATTGGCTAGAATATTGCAAAAGCCGAGCATTGTCCCTGATATCATAGTAACTCTACAGGTATACAGCATATGTAAGCTGTTGAATATTTTGAAAATAATTTATCTGGGTGCTCATGACATGGGTACGTCATTAATTACATATTTTGGTTACGATGTCAGCCTACATATGTGGCATCAGATATTTGAGTGAAAGATTATAATCATCCAATGTGACCGTACACCCCAACTTTCTTTAAGCAGGCTCTTCATGTGTGTGTATGTGGGGGGGGGGGTGCACTCAGGAAAAACTGCGACCATACATTAAGATTCCACAACTGTATCAGTGATAAGAAACAAGGACGAAGGTCTGTAATCTCTTCTCTTGCACACAATTTACTTTGACTGTTTCAAGCGTCATAAGTTCTGCTTGTGAACAGTGAATCTTGTTTTGGATTGGATTATTTGGAATCGTATGTAGGCTTGACATTTTCGCCACAGACATACCAGGGTGTGTGTGGTGGGGGGGGGGGTGTTGGCGTGTGTAGCGGGACCGATAAATGCATTGTAGGCAGAATTCGCGGCTGATGCATATCTAAATGGGAGGAGGTGGGGGCCATTTCACCTCATGTTTATAGACTTGCTAATCCACATATCTATAACGGAATATTTATCGGAAATGCTGGTATGCCATATATTAGTCAAATGTAGGCCGACCAGTATTTCCGTAAATTGTCTCCAATTTGCGCCGAGTCTTCTCTAAACAAGTAGTGTGTACACTCGTAACACGTATAATAACGTAGTCCTAATTTCGTGTTTTCTTATTTCCAAATATTGCTTGCTAAATAGTCCAGGAAAAGAACGTTAATATTTATACAGTTCTCGATATATGTTGTCAACGGGGAGTAGGAAAACATGAAGTTAAGTAATGTTGTTATACTTTTACTATTTCTCGCCGGTCTACAGAAAGATTTGACAGCTGTGACCTCGTTCGCGTCATAAGCGGTGCTCGTGAACAGCTGATTCGAGCCTCAAAACCCTAGAGAGCTCCGCGCCTAACTTACGCTTTTTGACATAAGTTAGGCACCCCTTTCGTGAATACGGAATAAGTAGTGGACGTAAATAGGTGCGTAACTTAGGCATGTACGTAAGTTACGCACTCTTCGTGAATACGGCCCCTGCTGAGTATCTGATTACTTTCATTTTCACAGTTGTGATGTACACAGTGGCTGCAGTGTTTTTCTTACCTGTGAATTCAGCGATCAACCCGGTGTTGTACACGTGGTCTGCTGTCAAGGCCAGGTAAGCGATGCACCGATACTAACGAATCACTATATCTTTAAAAAACTTAAAGGAAAGGGTAAGAGAACTAACATATGCTCTTGAATAACATCTTTATATAATAGTCAGCCAATAGCCCCCCCACCCCCCACCCCCGATAAAATAACAGAGATACCTCAGAATAATTTGAAAAAAGCAACTAAGTACCGTTTATGTCACTCTGGCGGGAAGCAATTAGTGGCACAGCTGGACCCATGCGTTCTGGTGCGTGCCGAGCAAATAAGTAATAGCCGCTACAGCAGGTCATATAAGCTCAGTTATGTTCGCGCTACGCTGATTATCCACTACGTCATACAGGTAAAATACTGTCTAGATTTAAAACAAGTTGACTGAAAGCCGTTTGGTTCCAGAGACGGGTTCTACATCCAGTCACACGAATTTCAAAATATGCTGTCGGCATCATAATGTGACCTTAGAAACCGGCAGTATTTGAAATTATTTTAACAGAAGAAAAAAGTGACTTTCAATATATAACGTTTTGAAAAGGATCAATAGTGAATTAGCACGTGAGTTAATCGCTCTACATCGCCGCTTATAGAGAATACTATTCATACCGTTTACAAAACGATTTTCGTATGTGCTTTCGTTGTATCCAGGTATGCCTATGCGGTATACGTGCACACACCGTTGACACACAGCGGAGTGCGAAAAATGCTTTTTCTCAAATAATGCCGATTCATTTCCATTTTTTTTACCGATGGTAGTATATTTAATATTGTATGAAATTACCAATGAGCATCATTTGTTGTTTCCCTTTTCCCTTCCTTTAAGAGAAATGGAGATAGGTTATACTACTCATTGGAATTCAACTGTGTTTGTGTCTGTATTACCCCTATCCCATACAGTCAACATGTTAATAACGTGATACACATTTTGCTAAGATTGCGCAAGCAGTAAGTGCACACCGGATACATGAGCGAGCAAAGATGAGGAAAAGACAGATGTTTATTAATTTACCGCTTTATTTGATTTGTGATACTGCATCATGCTTAAGCGGCATTGTGCTATCAAATGGACAAATCCAGTTCATCTATCAATCTTATGGCCGCGTAATCAACTACGTGATGTGTAGAATGACGTCATAATCAATTACACCATGAATGGCGTAGCTAAGTTCACCACTAACACTTAATCGACGAGGATTAAGCGTTGTTGTACGAATTGTATGTCTTTACTAATTAATAAACATTATGCTAAATATTTTGAAATTAATTTGACTGGACACTGATTCAGCCATAGGCGGTAACAACGCCCAGTCAAATTATTTTCAAATTATTTGAAAACCTACATTTATAGCTTTCTTGAAATTGATCGATTGATCCCAATAAGAGCAACGCGTGGGTGGCGCTTATCTACATATGGTCGGGACATAGCTAAAACCTGATTCCTCCAGTAATACATTGAGCTATGTTCATGATATCGCCAGCTCCCTCGTCCATCATATCAAAACGCTATGAATACCCATGTGGTGCTTACCATCTGCCATAATGCCTTATACAGAGTCTGTCCGCTTAGTCATGTTCTAAATGTCCTTCGGTGGTTTCATTTATATTACACAGCACGTGTATCTACTAAATAAATATACGCAGGACAATATAGGTCCCTCTACAGATACGTGAGTACGGTTTGAAACGTACATTGCCCATTGATTGTTAATATGATATGTGACTTTCATCATTTCTCCTACATGATTTATAGACCATTATCTCACTAGATCTTATGTACACATGCACAAGTTGGATGACACAAAGAGAAAATATCCAAATATGGATAAGGCAGAAATAACATAGAGGGATCTATTTCATCCATGTCCCGCCCTTGTCTAGCTAAGCGCCGGCACTTCGTACGCGCATTTGAATAGATCGTACCACATTGAACATAGAGTGTGCGGAATCTCAATTTCAGGCTAACCCTACATGTACGGTGTTCCCTATTTTGAAACTAAATAGACTTGGAACTATTGATGTCTATAACAGTAACGGGCCCAAGTCAAATTTGTTTTAAAATATTAAGCATGTTTATCAAATAGGAAATTCACAAAAATCTTACAATTCAGATGCATACTAGAAGACCTTGGCCACTTATGTCGGACCTACGTCAGTTGACTAACAGCGGGCATATTTTAATCATGACATCAGTCATGTGAATGGCCGATCGAATCCTTCAATTAGCATGACTTGACATTGTATGTAGCTGCGGAAGTTGGTCATTCAACGAGTTGTCTTGGTGAACATCAAGCTCATGCTGTGTTATTTACTTGCTTAACATCAACAGGAGGAGCAGTAAGAATCAGCCATCGAGCTGCGATTTGACCAGGCGGGGAACGAAGAACCAGAAACCAACGAACCAGACAGAGGCCATGGACTCGCTTGTTGATCAAAACTCAGGTATTCACACACATAGTGGTTTTATATTTCATGACGTCACATGAATAGAATTGTCTAACTAAATATATATGATGATACATTTATTAGGCTTATTATCACATGCATGCGAAGTGACACAAATAATATGGGCGTGGCATCATGCACACTCTTTCCCCAATATTGTTATGCTTTCTACACTAACAAGACTCTAGACCTAGGCACCATCCCGACACCTGATCCTTGACATATCTTAGATACACCCGGTAGACAGGGCCAGCAATAAGTTGCACAACATATGGTATGATCTAACACCACAGCAGTTATGCCTAACTCAAGAAAAGATTAACATACATCAGAATTACTTAGAAAACACTGCGTCTCGACAATGTGATAGTAGAGATACGGGGCTAAATTTAGATGCAAGTAGCTACAGAACTTGGAGGGAATGATCAAACAATATCCAGACCATCCACTGGAACTTCCATAAGAGGCCTCTGGAACATATCTACATGCTATTCCCATGCAATGATGTACAGCAGGATAATTGTGGGGGGGGGGGCCCTATGTGTTACTGGTTAGAATCTAAAGATAAATGTTTAACATCACCATTAAAACGTGTTTTATCCCCAGGTCTGTAGGCTAACAGGTTTCATTCAAATTAACTTTCGGCCAATTACTTTCAAAATATTCAACATCTTTAAGATTCCTATTTCACAGCACCCGCCACACTATAGTCTATAGTGAGCCTATATGACTATGTATATATGCGCTACATAGGTGTTATCACATTCCTATTGGTGGAAAAACAATAACGTCTTCATGCAATGAAGAAATCATCAGAAATCAGAATACATTTGGTTGCTACAACCATGTTATCTTTGCGAAAACTACAATCAAAGACAATGCATCGTGTATATATATATATATATATATATATATATATATATATATATATATATATATATATATATATATATATATATATATATATATTATTGACCGAATGTAGCATCTGCTTAGCTAGAAGAAAATTAAAATGAGCTGAGCTTTATATTACCTCTTCAACACTTAAAGTCCTTCTAGAGCATTCCACTTTTCTCTAAAAAATGTGCATTCGCAGACCAAAAGAATGTTGTTTCTTGAAATTTACCACTGGAATGACTGGTTTAGTCATCGAGCCAGTCATTCTAGTGGCCATTTTTCAAACAGTATTCTCCTAGTCTCAAGACCACTACGTCTACAGAGATATCAGTGATGAAAGTCTTTGGTTAATTACGTGATCTACTGGCTTCAAAGAATCAAAGTAAACATCACGAATGAATATTTGAAGAGCTGACTAACTTATGATCCCTAAACTACACAACTTACTGCCCAAAAGAAATTAGTAATTATTTATTTGACCGCTATGTTAAGTGAAGAAGTTCCTAAGCAACTGCTTGTTTAGTGGAACTTAATAGCCCGTAAAATGGCCGGCATAAATAAGCATAGACGGGCGTTTTCAAGGATACATTGTCAGATTTTAGCCTTTCAAACCTTTGATGAAGCAAATCTTTTGATCATTAGGGAAAAGTTTATTTTCTGAACAAAATCATGCTCTATCCACATCAGACTCAGTGCATTTAGACGTTCTTGACGCATTGTTGTTCTTTTCTCATTTTTATATGAGCCAGTTTAGAAAACGATCGTTCTCCCTCACACACAGAACATGGCATTGCCAGATAAATCCTGAAAGCAATTGCAACGTTAGGGAAACATTTATCCGAGAAAATTCCTTTCATGACATTCATGACTTTCAAGGCCCACTGGGCATCATTTTCATTTAGGTCACTGACTTCATTCATCGCACATTTGTGGAAATGAATCAATTCGTTTTCAAACTCATCTTCTATGTCGTTTTTATATTTCTCAATTAGTTTTCTCTTTTGACTTCTAGGTTTTCATTTAAGTAATCGCAAAGGAAAGCAAACTCTGTGTGTACACGTTCATATGCAATAGAGCGCTTCCCATCTCAGTGATAAGACTGTCACATATGGCTATGAATGTTTTGAGTTTTAAATTTCTCTTGAGGAGTAAATATGTGTTCTGATGCAGATGATTCATCAGCTTGCTCCTTACGTCTCACTTCCCGACTCATTCTGAATTTTCATTATAAACTGCTTAGCCTGTCCCTCAAAGTGATCGAAGTCATTTCCAGTAGCCTGAAGAAATTATGTTAAAGACTTCATATGCTCTACGACACTTTTTAGAACGATTCCCTCAGTTTGCAACAGCAGGTTAACGTTGTGCATGCGTTCCAGAATATCACTCCAGAATACACACAGAAAGACAGATTCCAGTTCACTTAGTTTAGCAGAAATTTTTTTAGCTTCTGCTCGTGTGTCATTGTTCTGATCAAGATCATCACGCAACGAGTTCAGTGTATTAAGTATACCAACATAGTTCACCCGTAGTGCCTTCACAGCGTCATGCCTTGCAGACCATCTTGTGTCAGATAGTGACTTAACAAGAATCACTTTGCTACTTTCAGAACAATCGGATTGTGATTTGTCTTTTAATGTACCAGTCAAGAGTTTCCATCAGTATGTAGAGCCTGACAATAATGTGTGCAATTTTTTAACTATTCCAACGAATGAAACAGCCTCCACACAAACACTGGCAGCTGTTTGTCCAACAAGATTGAGTGAATGAGCGCTGCAGGGTATATATTCAGCTAGAGGATTGTACTCTCTACTTTGCATACCTTGATATTTCCCTGACATATTAGCGGCGTTATCATAGCTCTGACAGCGACGATCTCCAAGATCAAGGCCGCAGTCAGATAAATATTCTATTATAACACTGGACAATTCTTTGCCTTTGTAACAGAATATGGGTATGAATTTGAGGAACCTCTCCACTGCATCTAAATTATCTGGACAAACATACCTCAGAATAAAATTCAGTTGGTCGACATGTTGCAAATCAGGAGTGGAATCAACTACAATACCCAAGTATTTAGCTTTCTTTACCTCGTCCAAAATTAGCTCCAGTATGTAATCTCCTATTAAACAAATACATTCTTTACAAATGGTCGCCGATAGATAAGATACACGGCCGCGCCCACAATTAGAATATGTCTGGATGTGTCTGGCTAGGAATGGGTCATACTTCGCTAACAACTCTAATATACTACGGCAATTCCCATTCTCCACGGAGCCGATCATTTGATCGTTCCCTCGTAGTGCAAGCCCGCGTTGGCCCAGGAAGAGAATGACATCAATAATGCGTTCAAGTAAATTCTTCCAGTATTGACATTCCTGTTCATAACTCTTGATGAATGTACTTTCTAATCACTTCTTCTTCGAGCGAATTGACCAGGCATGAAACGATGTGGTGTGGCAAAGGCTATTTTCATGAGCGGATATTCTAGTGGACGCATTTTTACAGTCAGTAAACCCTGTAGTAAACCGATCTGAGCATGAGGACGATGAGGTTGCCGATCCAGAGAATAACTTACAGACTCTACAATGTACCATTTTGGTTGTTGGTGAAAACACGAGCCAATGATGATCGACCTTTTCTCCATTTATCATTGTCAATTTGAACATTGATCTAGAAATGAACCGTTGTTTGGACCCAGAACACTGAGAAGTCGATCTTGTAAAACATGCACAATCAAAATCAATGTTTTGGGGAATATGGCATTTTTGGATGAAATGTTCTACCAGTTCCACGCCTACTATCCACTCAGCTGGATCATCACTAACTATCTCACCACCAGCTTGTTCTTTTGGACACGCACGTGCGCGCACACACACACACACTGGAAGAGGGTATTGTAATCGGGTCTGTCTGTCTGTGTGTCATATACAGACAGACAGACTGACAGACAGGCCCGATTACAATACCCTCTTCGCCTTCTGGGGCGAGAGTAATAAACACATATGCATAAAAGCAATTTGGTCACTCGCCCTTCTTTTTCCAGGGTTCCACCTATAATTTGCCAAGGCCAAATAATCCATCATTATGTGAGACAATTAAACAATGTTATGCATGTGTACATTTGTAATTGTATCATGAATACAGCAATGTCAAGATTCACAATTACAGCATTGCTTGAGGCCATATAACATGAGATTGAATGGATAGAGGCATTAGAGGGAGAGTGGGCATAGCACTATGCATTCGGTCTTAGGAAGTTACGAGGAAAATGAAATTCACGAAATGTATAAAATATGTATTGCTAAATAAATCTTTACCGACAGAACATCAAAACGAAATGCAATGGAATGACTGGTAAAGATGAGAACCATTTGTCAATACGCAAAGCAAAACCTTACCTACTACCGTCAATTATGCCTAGTGTGGCATCAAACAATATGCGCAAGTTTGATCGTGAATTTTTGGAACCCGACTAAGCCGACCTATAATCATAGGCCACCTGATCACGATGTTATAATGTATATGTATAGTGCGCCGCTATGCGTGCGGGCAAGCACATACAGACTAGTCTAGACTATCTAGTAGCCTTGTCATTTGGCAAGCCCATGACGGCATGACCTCATTCAATTGTCTTTAAACGTAAACAACTGTTGGAGATTTGGAGTAGAAAACCTTGAATCTTTGATGCATGTTTTTATAGTAATTAATACACGTAGAATTTTTCATTATTTTATTTTTGGCAAGTCGGGAGAGGGGGTCCCTGACGTGCCTAGTGTGCCTAGTGGGTAATTCGGCACTGAGCATACTTCCTAACCGTTCAAGAAACAACACGTATTTCATCTTTATCAAGTAAAAAATTGTGTCTCCCCGGACGATTGAAGATGTCCCATGCTACTACAATTCTTAAAACTACATAATTTCATGAAATACACACATCGCTAGGGGCAGATCGAATTGGTAGAGTTTGAGCTCTAATCTAATTCCGGGATGGACGAATAATGAGGCTACCGGCCCCGACCGATTGACTATCACTAAGCTGTGCAATTACAAACTAAAAGCCAATATCTTTCTCCCCCTCCCTCACTCCCTCGCCCCCCCCTCCCTCCCTCCCTCCTCTCTCTCTCTCTCTCTCTCTCTCTCTCTCTCTCTCGCTCTCTCCTCAAAGTAATGTACATGCATACGCAATATTCGCCCAATGGCGGATTCCGTATCAGCCTTTCAATCAATACAAATGAAACTTAGCCTAAAACCAAGAGAGTAGCCCAGGTCATCAATGTAGCCTGAATAGAAAAATATGAAGTCTGTGCAACTGTGAATCCAAGAACAGTATGGCGTTCTATGAAATGAACATACACGTAAATTAGGCAATCAGTTATCTGAATTATCATTGTACCACCGTACGCCAGTTTCCCAGTGATGTTAATTATCACGGAATGAAACCTGTAGACACATTACATGAGTGGATACAGTCCACTATTCGTGTTAGGAACACCTCTGTAGAGAAGCAGCGAAACGCATTAGCAGGATGCTGATGGAGGAGGTGTGTGGGGGTGGGGGTGGGGGGGGGCATAGAAAATAGAATGCAGAAAAGTAACATAGCGGTAAATGGTGGCACTATGCATTGCCGTGCAATGGACATTTCCATTTTTAGCTATGCCCCGCCCATCACTAGATAAACTCCACCCACAACTCGCCGTGTTGGGAGTTATCGATCCCCGAATGCCCGAGCTACCAATTTCCTGAAAACTATACAGGGAAGCTGTTGAATATTTTGTAACTAATTTGTCTGGGTGCTATTGCTGCCTAGGGAAGCAACAGCGCCCAGTCAAATTAGTTTCAAAATATTCAACAGAATATTTATTAAATAGTAAAAGCAAACAATTTGTACAGCAACGCATAGACCGTCTTCAAATATGCGTTCGTGACATACTTATCGACGTCATTCATGGCGTCTTCATAAAGATGTCATACTACACATCACCCAGTTCATTATGACGTCATATGTTGGGTGGGTACTCTGGAATGGTGAATTTGCTATGTATGGCAATAGTAATGTCAGTATCGTGTGTAGGTCATTTCAACGAAAATTAGCACATAGGCGAATCGATTGATCTAATATTGTATTTAAATACCAAGGTAGGAGGTGCGTGACGGAAGGTGAGTATCCATTCTATGAAGAATCCTGCTCTTTTCCTAGCATCTTTATAGAGAAAGAACACTTTCAAGCTGGACAAGTATGACTACCACACAGTAGGAGTGATAGGGGTTTACTCAGTGTATGCGCCGAAGCAAGACCATCAAGTGCCACGCAGATTCTCTCTGACATAACCAATATAGTTCACAGAGTATACATTACATAACTAATTTGATCTAGATTCACTATTGCATACGAGATAGTCTCATGGATCTCCATGAAATAATATATTTGCGGGTCTTGCATGCCGGATATATAGCCATCTATTGCATGGTATTGTTGTCAAGCATGTCTGCTGATTATGTTACCAAATTTAAATGTGACTAAGTAATTAAAAGCAACATATAGAAGTACCACTCGTTGGCAAGCTAGACATCTCCCTAATCCATTCTGAAGACTGGCTTTGTGCTTATATATTATTATATTCCATGTGAGTATATGCAAATGCAACTCTGTTTTCAGACGAATGCACACTGTGTACAAAGAGAGCATCTCCAGAACAGATTATTTCTGGACAGCTATTGCCATTGAATTTCTTTCAAGCAAGATCCATGTATCGATGTATGGGTGACAACTATGAATTTACAGTGCATGAAGTCGCGACTATATTTGCTAAGGTGGCAGAAGCTTTGCTGATTCTTCACCGAAACGGCATGACACACGATGATGTCACAGAGGATAACATCTATGTTTACAACAACCCAAGTCAGGTAAATCCAATTTAATTCATGGCAAATCTGATAAAACGGGTTTTATATAAGCTAACATAATAAACTGTCTTATATGTCAATTACGTGTACAGAATACTCAGCAGAATATGCACGTATAGGGCTACCTGGTATGCGTGCAGTAAGCATCTGTGTCACTCGCTTATTAGAAATCGTGTGGCATTTAATAGAAAATTGTAATGCAGATAACGCTAAATTAAGCTTCACTTTATTATGGTTATTACGTCATTTGTGACATTAATAATATCATAAAATGGACTTTTTCAGGGGAATGCGTTATGGGTTTTCTTGTGTGACTCAGAAAGACTCGAGTACAAGTCATTCCAAGAGGAGTGTAGTGCAAGCGATGATCTGTGTCAGCTGGCTGTCGTCATTAGTCGAATGCTCCGCCATTTTTAAATGTTAACAAGTGTTTACTCATAGGAACATTGCACACACGCACTGCTTGATTTATCTCTGAGGAATCACCTGCACTAATTCACCATTTTGCACTCTATTCTGTGCGCCATCTTTATATATATATTGAAACACTATGGTTATAAACAGCAACAGCGTTCAACAAATTGATTTAAGTGATAATCGGGTAACCTTGTCATCGATTTATATGACGTAGATTCCACGTCAGCTACAACGGCCTACAATCATCCCAGAATAAATCGGCTAACATTCTATTAACAAATTCATTAAAAATTCATCATGCAATTCCTGCCATTTTCAATCTGGAATTGCTTAATTTGAATTTAACAACTCTTTTAAAACATCATATTATAGGACATATTATTTGGAGGTTGGCTACATGTTAATGGATCGCTATGATCTGACAATCAATATCTGATGTCAAAATCAAAATAGGTCACTATAGCTGACGTCGCAACCAAATGATGATGATCATTCAGGAAAGGTGTAAAGGCTAGATGGTAACCATCAAAATTATATGTCCTTGATGAATTTATAATGCATGAAACATAATATTGTTCCATTGTAGAACTAATTTGACTAGGAGTTGTTGGTAATATAGGCTGCACCACCTCCCAGTGAAATTAGTTTCAAAATAGTCAACAGCGTTGAGACCAATGTTCTGAGAATTCAGGGTGTAAAATGTTAAATTCAATGCAAACGCATGTTTAAATACAGTTTAAATAGGTGGGAATAATATAAAACACACTGAATGCTTTATTTTCGGTTCTGCATCACAGTGGATACCCCAACACCAGCATGAAATAAGCTCCCCCGTGATGTTACATGGCCCGTGAAAGGTACTGCACCTTTGATACAGCAAACATTTTAGCCTACGTTTGATAATACAGACTAAACAACAGTTTATTTTATGTCCACTCAACCGTGAAAACTAGTCATGGTGATACAGCATGCACCTTGAGCGTAGATGGCATCGATACACCAAGTTTGGTTACTGTATGTGAAACTATCCTGAAATTACAGCGGGGACAACACATTTTATATGCATTCCCGTGAATCGTGGAATGTAGGTTACAATGATATACATTTGGCATGTGGCGCACGCTTGACGTACACAAATTACACACACCAAGTGTGTTTGTCATGGTGGGTTTATATCAGATGAAAGTAAAACTCAGAGATTAATCTTCTATGATGTTCACTGCACCGTGAAAATTAGATCCTCTGACATACTTATAAGATGTGACACACATATTGCATACAACGCAGATATACGCCAATCTGGATTGTTGTATACGAATAATTATTGAAACAACAGACTGACAAATAATATACTCGGATCTGGACCGATCCATAGTAAAGGAGGCCACACTGATTCGTTTTATACTATATGACTAACCCGTATGCTATAGTGCATCCATACACCAGGTTTTAGGAGAATATGTTAAAACGTCTTGAAACAATAATTGGATAACAATTAAAGAATAGGTCACGGGGATCTACGACGATTAGGTCAAGCTGAACTACTTTTGCTATATGTCACAATGCATGCACACACCAAGTTTGGGTTCTCTATATGAACAACTCTTGAAACCTTGTCAAAGATTGCATATGGTGTCCAATGAACCGTGACATATTAGTTCACTTACATACCTTTGGTTCGCGGTCGACACTTTTCTGGGAATACATTCATACGCCAAGTTTGATTACTGCATATGAAAGATAACAAAATGCTCTGCGTAATATATATATATATATATATATATATATATATATATATATATACTACTCTAGGCATAAATTAGCAGGCGACCTATATTGACCTTGATTCTTTGTTCGTTCATTTCTCCCTTTGCGCGTGAGTGAGTGTGTGCGTTCCTGCCTACAATATTCACACCATGAGCATGTGACCACCAACACTGGATGTCTACTTTACTACGTTAAATCTTCAAAATGTGCAAGCATATAAATATGTCGCGCACTTTGGATTTAAACAAAAAAGATATGTTCTAATATAATGGACACAAAAATAACGTTTCTTTTGAATTTTTTCTCCATAGAGGCATCTAGAAATTATTATCTGTTCGAGAGGCGTCTCGTGCTAAATGCAGAAAACCGCATAACTTTATGTTCATACATTCACATTACGACTAGTATCATGATCATGGCCTTTTTGTTATTTCGCTGATTTTATGTCTTTGCGCTCTGCCTTAGATGCATTCCTGTACATTATGTCTGTTCCATGGAAGCGATCGAGTAGGCCAAGGACACCGTAATTTACATTAAACCTACAACAGAAAAACACATCGCTGAATAAATCTCATATGCAATGTGTGATATGTAAGCAAGAAAATAACATCTAACGTATGTGAGTATTCACTATCCCCACACCACCCATCTCTTATGATAAGTTTCTCGTAATTTCAGTGGCGAATGGGCCTTTCCGGTTTTAGATATGACCCGCCCATCTCTAGCTACGCTCAACCGTCACCAATCTCATGTTGAGATCGATCGATCCCCGAATGCCCTAACTATCAATTTCCTGAAAACTATACAGGGAAGCTGTTGAATATTTTGAAACTAATCTGACTGGGTGCTGTTGCTATTAAATAGCAAAAAATTACAAAGACATACAATTCATACAACGTGTCAGGGTATTTGAGATTTGATGACGGTCTATATGGAACCCTTTCTGACGTAATGAGTGTGCCGTCATCATACAGGCGCTGAGCTGATTATGACGTAATACGAGGTCAGGTGATGGGTGGATACTTTGGAAAGGTGAATTATATTTAGTGAGAATATAATCTAGTACGTCACATGAAGTGTGAAAGCCTTCCAGACAAACAAACAGACATGCAGACATCAATACTCAAGCTGACATTCGGATTCAAACATGTGATGTCAGTGAACTTAACATTTGTGATTTTAAGACAATGTAATCTCTTTAATAATGGACACTTAAATGGCACGTTTGGCTCGGATCCATTCAGTACTAATTGAGCTATTCTCAAAAGAAAATTTTCGTAGTCAGTTCATTGTCACGTTTGCACATTGTTCATTTAGACTTTTTGACACATAATCTAGGGACACATAGCTATAACCATATAATGATATTATTATGTATAATTATACAAAGCAGTAAGACATCTTAGCCCGCGACGATCCCACGCCTAATTCAGGTCACCATGGTCAAACCCCTTGTCAAGGTTGTTAACAATCCCATAAGTAAAACTTGAATTATAGCCCACAAACAAAGAATATCCTATTAGTAGAACTTTGCATGTAAGCAACCAGAAAACAATAGGAATACATTTACCAGGGGCTGGCGATATTTTATTTTCCTACTCAAGATGGTTTCAGGTCAAAATGACCACTAACACCTCTAAAGGGGAGTTCTTCCCTTTACTCCCATAGGTCGATCCGATTAATTCATAGTAAAATTGCCAAAGAGCTGTAAAGGAATTAAGGAAATGCTCAGACAATCAACCGACAAAAGAAATAGAGCAATCGAAATTATGATTATAATCTCGGCTTGCCATCATGGAATGTCTTCATTAAGGCTGCTTTGAAATCAAATCAAGTCATTGTCTAAGAAGTAGCGTTGTACATGATTTCCTGTTAATTTCCGGAAAAGTACAATATGACCGCTTTAGGAACCTCCGAACACAATTTTGAAAAACAGATATGCAGCTGACAACCGTAGGGTCCTTACAGAAAATGTTTGGTTAAAATCGGCACGCTGGTTTAGGAGGAGAAAGTTTTAATCAAACGCTTAATGACAGGCGGCTTAAAACGGGCGGTGCATAATAGAGGACAGGCAGGAAGGATGACGGCTTGTCCCTATGATAAAATCTAACCTGGCCTTTCAGACTGGAATATAAACCTGGGCACGACACTCTGCATCTGCTCACACTTCCAAGCGCATGACCTAATTTACATGCCACTACGTGCGCATAGGATTTTAGCCGACGGCCAGCATTTCCGAAGTGAAATAACACATATTTATGCTTTTAAGACTTTAATAGCGATAACTCACTTGAGATGATGAAAGTCGTGAAAATCAATACCAGGAAACGGAAAGCTGTACCCACAGTGTGTAAATGCAGGTGTTACGATGACGAACGCCGTATATGCAACCATGACACCCACATGTGATCCGAGGAGGATAGGTCCGAGTAGAGGCGGGAACAAGTTGGCGCAAATGTGCTCCACAGGATGACAGTAGATGCTGATGATACTAAATGGCGATGTAAATTCGTGGTGGATCTTGTGGATTCGTTTGTAGAAGAACGGATGATGAAACAGTCTGTAAACAGAGATATCACAAATATTCGCATATATTCGAGTGTTACAGAGATATGTTATTTAGAGACTGATGACAAATTGATGAAAGAAATGCAGGTGTTCTTTACGGTATTCCTTTTAGAAATCCTAAATGAATCATAAATTTAGTATCAAAGTAATTGACTGTGACAATATATACGACTGGTGGATAGATTCGGCTATTGACAAGCATCCACGTGCATTTTGGGTATCACGTTATTTTGTTCATGAGATTACCGTCATCTTGTATCCTTGCGCAATGATATGTGACGTCATTCGATCTCAAATGATTTGAATCTAAAAGCGACTGTCTGTCGTTGGTTATGCACCTGTTGACAATTAGAGAAATGTTTGACTGTAGTTTACATTCTTATCTTTATTTGCTCCAACAGCATACACAATTTGATACATATTTTGAAGCATAATGTATACAAAGTTGATGCTACTTAAGGAAGCAACACATGCCATCAAGCTTAGGCTCAAAATTGTCAACAGTTTTCCAGCATACTTACAAACAACTTTCATGTTCTGAGTCTATTTGAGCCTTGGTAACATGTGGAATTCATATGTAATTAATTGTATTACAGCCGCGATGCGGATCGGCCTAGATGCCATTTTCACGAGAATATACTATACTCATCATGTTCTTACATCTGAGCCGGAATGTCTTCATGGATATATTGAATGGTTTAAATGCCATGCAATGGTGGCTTTCATAAACTTGGGAATACATTGAATGGCCACGTTTAGAAATTGAATGTATTTCTTTGATGACTTATCATAGATCTGAAGATAGGCTATAATGTTTATTTATGTCGTAATAGATCAACTGAATAGACAGTTTGGGATGACTAATATTCGTTTGAAGAACCGCGATCAAGTGATACAATGAGCCGATTATTATTACGCGTTGTAGTTGGTGGTGCTTTCAGTGTATTCGTTAGTATATGCAATATAGTGCAATGCTTACCACAGATCTCCATGATTTCATACACATACCAAAGCTATATAGCATGAAGAATGGGTGACCGTGTATTACGCTACTTGTATACTAAGCCATTACTGACGAAAGTGTTACCTGTGGGCATAATAGAAGCCAATCTCGTCGATCAGTGTAAATATGACTACTTCTAGCAGGAATCGTGGAAAGGTGGGCAGTGGGCCAGTAAACGGCATTCCCCTCCATTTGTACAGCAGAGGTGAGAGAATTACGTATGGTAGTGGTGTCAAGAACAGGTTCACCAGAACCAGCGGTAACGCAGACTTGAAGACTTTGAACTGCAACTAGATTCGTAAAGATAGATATTAGATTTTTGATTTATGTCCTGCTTTTGTAATCAGTATTTATCTGCTTCAGAATAGACGAATCCATTTCTCGCTATGCTCCGCCCATTCCAGCGAAGCTCCACCCACAGTTTGCGTGTGTTGGGATCGATTTATATACTTTGCACCCAGAATCCCAATTTCAAGGTAGCTATACATTTAGGTAAGCTGTTGAATATTTTGAACCTAATTTGATTGTGTGCTGTGGCTGCCTATGGTGGACACTTAAATGGTCATTACGGATATAGGTACACCATTCATTACGCATTTTTCCTATGACGTCAACCTATTTGTGACCCCTATTGCTTATGACGTCATGCACTTTAGTGGTTGATTGGATCCAGTATTTAAGTAGACCTACACGTGAATGGAGGCTTGGGGCCTATCTCTGAACTGCCGTCACATTCACATTAGTCGATAGGCACACAACTATTCATGTTCAAATAAATCTTTTTAATAATTCAAATAGATCAGTGCGAACTGCTACAATAGTTCTTAGTATAGCTTACTACAGTATGAGTAAGCTAAACAGTATCTTTAGCTGTTATGTTCCTTCATTCACTCAGAGTAATATTTAGCCACTCTCACCTAGTTGTGCTCATTTGACCCTTTCAAGCAAACTGAAAAGTCAGAATATCGTTGTTATATGACTGAATTGCAATGGATGGAACTGATCTGGCACTCAAGCATAAAACGCCATGTTCATTATGACACATGTAGGCTGCCGTCACAATCAAAATGCAAAATGAATGCCATATCTAGCGCAGGCACGTGTACAAATTGCATGTCTTTCCTATTTAACACACGGTGTGTTAAACATTTTGAAACTAATGTAACTGGACGCCGGCGGGTGCTATTGCTGTCATACGTAGCAGTCAAATTAGTTTCAAATCTCCAGCAGCTAACCAGTATAGTTACCTTGAAATTTGGATTCTTGGATTTCAGAATTCAACGTATGCATGTACATGATTTGAACACGAAGAAAAGGTTGTCGGAACTTAGCTAGGAATGGGAGGGGAGGGGAGGGGAGAGCAAAGCTAGAAATGTATCCCTCTTTTGAAGGTGGTTTCCTGGATGAATGCGGCAGCTTGTAGGCAGCATTTATAATGACAAGCGCCTCGTATGGTTAAATCACATGAAAGTGGTAAATACATAGACTAACTAATGTTAGTTATTGAGGTTTATAAATGATACTCTTTAATCTCTTCTTGACGAAGCCGGTCAAAACCGGTCTCTATTTCTACTGAGGAATGTCTATTTGCAGGTCAAGATAAGACAATTGTGAAAATGTGTCACTGGAATGACTGGCCCGATGACCTAGGCAGTCATTCCAGTGGCAAATCTAAAAAAAACCAGTCTTCTCTTGGCCTGCGAATGGACATTCAATAAGGACATATTCTTATTTTCCTGACCAAATTTAGTGATGAAAGGGTTAAACTATAATTAGTTCACTTACTGGATTATTCTTTCGGGTCTGGATTTTGTATTTGACGAGGAATCTTGGCATGGTCAGAAAATCCAATATCAGGAAACATGTGTGTGTTGTGAAGAAGATAATTAGTACCCAAGCAGAAAAACCTGAAGATAATAATCCACAGTAATGGATAATGCCTCGAGACACTATATACATATTCTATAGCGGCAACGCATTCTGGGAGATGTAGATTCACCGTGTTCGTAGCCAAGATCGCACTGTTGAATACACAAATGGATGAATACCGTTTTAGCTATGCCCCACCCATATCTAGCTAAGTTCTGCCAACGCTTTGCCCATGTTGGGATCGATCGCATTCCCTGAATCTCAATTTCAAGAACACGATTTTCATCACCTCAACGCTTCGCTACCAAGGTTAGTGCCTCATGCGCAACGGAATGCAAATGCCGACATAAACATTGTATTATATTTGATAAAAGGGTATTCTTCCTTGATCCATTACTATTTCCGAGGTATTCATTAATATTCGTCATTAGATCTCATTCTCCAGCATTTTAACAGCAATAAATCACAATGATTAACTGAATGCTATGCAATGCTATATATGACATCTTATCTGATAACATTCCTTATGAGATTCGCACAAATCTGGTCAAAATCAAGTTATACTTAGATCGCATAGATAACGTGAATTGTGACGCTTATGGAATTAAATGAATCTTTTTATGGAAGTGTGTTGTTGTCACATACATACATCGCGCGTGCAGTGGATGTGGTGGTGGTGGGGTGGGGATGGGGCGGGTGTGGTGTGGCACAACAATTGGGGAGGATAATTTACTCTGAACTCTCTGAGTGCCGAATTCCCATAATCGATATTGGAAGGCAACTATATGCTTAGGCGTATAAATAGTAAGATGTTGAATATTTTTTAAATTGATTTGATAGGAACCGCTTGCCGCCATTGACATTTTAAGTTCAAAATATCCCCAGAATAATTTTAAAATTGTAATGGGCTGTCGGGTTCAACGGGTTGAAACGATTATGACAGCTTTGTGGGATAGTAAACACAGTTATCCTCGGTCTGATGACTAAATCCACTCCTTGCCAAAGCTATGCAAAATATCCTTATTCTTTCTTGACTAGAAGCTTACCCCACACGGCTACGTTGTAATCATTCCGTCCGCACAAGTCATACATACGATCCCAGACACTCTGCCAGAAGTTCCCGGAAGCCGTCCACCATTGTCCCATGCATAGACCAAGGTCGGACATTATGCATATGGCAAATACTGCAATGAGAATAGACTAGAATGTGCAGTCGATGGCCCGCCATCGCGTTCGTCAATTTTACCGTTCGATCCTTCCCAGAAACCACCCAGCCCACGGACACCCAGCCATCCCCATCTCAATTCCCATAACACTCAACCCGTACCCGGGAGCGGAGCCTAATGCAAATATTGCTTCACAGTCAGCAATCAAATGGGCAACTCACAATTCCACCAACATTGCCTTTCTGGCCCCATCCCCATAGCACCTGGCCCACCTCTTACCACGTTAGCGGAGCCTAATTGTCTTGCAATCCACAATCATATGTGTAACACATTTAGTTGAAATGTCCACGCGTTCGTCAACTTCGCCGTTCCCCCCTTCCCAGAAAACACTCAGCTCACGAACACCCAGCCCTCCCCACCTCACGCCTCAAAGCAATCAAACCGTAATCCGGGGGCGGAGGCTAATGTAAATATTGCCTTACAAGCCGCAATGTGTAACTAACATACCAAATTTGGTTGATTTCCGCCCACGTTGTCGTTCTTGTCTCTACCTCATCTTCCCCACCACTGGAAATCGGCAATTATATGTGTAATTAACATACCAAATATGGCTGAATTCTGTCAAATTTGACATTGTGGTCCCCACTGCTCCATGCCCCATAGAGGGGGGATGGTTGGGGGGGGGGGGGTGGGGGTCGGTGGATGGGCGGTAATGTAAATGTTATGCAACGCTACTCATGATCTAAAAAATCCAGAAATTCTGTAAAAAGTATATTTTTACATTGTGACCAAAAAACAGGCGATCGAGTGTTCAGCAGTGTGCTAATGAATGTTCACTTACCTGTATGGTTGCATTGGAATTATAATACTCGCATTTTCGGTGTTGAAATGATTGCGTACGTGTGCGCGTGCTTGCGAGTGAGCGAATGAGTGAGTACGCGGGCGAGTGATCGTGCGTGCGATTGAGCGCGCTAGTGAGTGAGTGTGTGATTGAGTGTATATATATATGTGTGTGTGTGCGCGCGTGCGTGCGTGCGTGCGTGCGTGCGTGCGTGCGTGCGTGCGTGAGTGAGTGCGTGCGTGCGTGCGTGCGTGCGTGCGTGCGTGTATACATTCAATCACACACTCACCCGCTCGCTTATTTATAAGACGACCTTCTCCCAATAGCTGCAGGCAAACTAAATATTGAGAATCTCTTTATGAATCCAAAACAGAGTCCACCCACATATACCTATCGACAAAGCATGAAACTATAGAAAATGACGACCCACTTCGTGGCGGCGAACCATGGAGGAAAAGTAAGATCCCGGGCTCACTGCTTTGCAGTACTGCTACCAATTCTGCACGCTCCGTTATGGGGAACATAGCTGTCCAATTCTTCTGGAAGCTATGGATTCGTAGATTAAAGAAGCCCTTGATAAAGAGGCTACGTTTATACATTGCCACCTGCGTATCCTTGATGCAATATAACTGTAACAGCTGGGCAGCTCCAAAGGCAGCTCTAGACAAACTCGATGCCTGCCACCGCAAACACCTACGCACCATCACTGGACACCGATGGCCAGAGAGCATAATTTCCAACGATGCACTATACATGATGTGTAATACTCCGCCGCTGTATCAGCAAAGATGGTCCATGTTTGGCCATGTGCTAAGGATGCCAGAAGACACACCAGCACGGAGAGCCTTGGAATTCGCCCTAATCGGAGCCAGCAAATACACAGTCAAGAGAGGACGTCATTGCATACATCTGCTAAGCGTGCTATGAGATGACCTCAAGAAAGCAGGACTCGGTACACTCAAGTCAAGAAGGGACCTGAGGAGGCTAAGGATTTCGGCAAAGGACGAGACATAGTGGGAAAAAGTGAAGAAAGACTGATTGCAGCTGTATGATGCTTATACTACTACAGCCGCAGAATACAGTAATCATACATACATACATACATACATACATGTATATATATATGTGTGTGTTCTTGTGAGCGCTCTCCAAAATCAGGCAACTGAAGATTTACCCTCCTTAAATAAAGATTATTGTTATTATTATTATTATTATTATTATTATTATTATTATTATTATTCATAAGTAGGTAGCAATATACTTTAGATATTCATCGAACATACCGATTGATACTCACATGGCAGTTTTGATGATGAGGACAGCTCGTGTAATTTCGGAGAGGCCACGGCTTTTATGTTGACTGACTAAAATACTGCTGCTTTAGAGTATTTCCCTGTTCATTACTCAGTATATAGCAATTATTGAGTTTCTAATCTTTCGCATAACTAGACCTAGGTCACCTGCATTTAAAAAAACTGTCTTTATATACGGGTGTACTACTTACCGCGGTTCTAAATCTGCCGCACACAAGGGTTATGTATAAACACGCGGTGAGATGGACCTTTGATGCATCCCAGTACCGGGATCCATTCTGGAAGAGCGTACTGGAGGGCAGCAGCAGCTTATAGCAACACAATCATCAGATTAGACTTGACTCCTTCCCATATACATATTCAGATAGTGCATACAGGCGCGTAATGGGGCGCATGTGGTATATGATACGAATATAATCCACTGTAGCTGTTATCAGTAGACAAAAACATGTCACAAGCAGCGCATTTAACACTTGCCTGTTAATATCGTCATATTGTTGTAATTACTTCGGCGTATGTTTGAGTATGTCATAGCTTAATTCTATTTTAATTTCCTTTACGTGCTTACATCTTACTCAGAGCTGCCTGCAGATCGACTGGGCGCCGTAACCGCTCGTCTCTCAAGCGTCATCGTGGTTCTGATGTTGGGTCCACAGGCTTATAAGGATAATCGCGAATGTTCAGTCCATCTGCGTGATACTAATTTACCCCTGTGACACATATAGGCCTACTCCATATATGGAACACTCTTATAGAGGCTTTAGCTGACAAAGCGCGACTATGGTGTGTTCTAAGGTTGAGAAATGATGGATAAGAGCAAGTGTTACCCCTTTCCTGGCTAAGCCGGTTAAAACTGGCGTTGGCAATAGTAGCCTATCATGGAATGTACATTTTCAGGCCAGAAAAAGACCAGTTATGAAATTTTACCAAAGGAATGACTGGCTAGATATTCGAATTAGTCATTTCAGTGGTAAATTTTCAAAAATCATCCCCTTTTGTTCCTCCAAACCGACATTCAGTAAGCAAATATTTTCATATTCTTGAAAATATTTAGACATGCAAACTTCGTTATAAAATTCGATCGGGTTATAGCAAAAGTGTAGTTGGAAGTTGAACAATTGAAAAATAACTTTTTAGAAATGTAAAGAACTTGCCAATATGCAATCTAAAATACCACAATACATAATTATTAAGGTGTGTTCTTCCTGATATATATATATATATATATATATATATATATATATATATATATATATATATATATATATATATATATATATATATATATATATATATATATATATATATATATCTTGTTGATATTGTTGGTTATTTCTTTTTTTATCGAAATACGTATACGAAATACGTATTAAAATGGTAGTTTGATGGAATATTAAGATTCTTGATAGGCAAATCTCTTATATGACTTCATTATAGTATGTGCTAGAGAAATACATGGCAACTTATCTACACAAAAGCAAATTAACATGTTTATGACATTCAATGTTATGGGTTTCAAGTGCTATTTTGTGTCTACTTTGTGCATTCGGCCACTTCTTGAGTAGGCCAGGATATAAGACATTGACTATTTTGTGAACATGGTTATACACTGAATTAATTTGTAGCTGTTAGAATGTATCCATGGGTGATGCATTGATTAATCAATAGCTGCACTCTTGTTGCTGTACAATGAAACATAGCCGTCCATTTTGAACTAAATATGACCATCATTGATAATCACCTCTGAAGATTTATCATTCAGAAAATAAAACCTGCTTTAGCAATAGGAAATCAATGATTTGGTTGTATTGCAATACGGACAAAGGTTTCCAGATACATATATAATGTATTTCAGTACATGTAAACTGTAATGGTGGTAATTCAAAGTGTGGCAGGAACTTCATCTTAAAACGCGTCCACAGCTGTATTTGCTTTCATTCATTAACCCTCCTGTTTAGATTTACTGTATGCCTGGTTTCTTAGTGTTTTGTCTGTATGCCATATACATGCTTCTTCCAGCTGTGATGCAGTGCTGGCCTGATCATATATGACGTTTACTTCTCAATCTTCTGCAGGTATTGCCACATTTAGCTTTGATAGCTTGGGATAGTGTACTTGTTTGCATAATCTTAACATGAAACACATGCTGAACACACAGTTGTGATAGAAGCTGTATTCCATTGTCCAGCAATATCTAATCTACATTCATCAACAATAAAATTAGTGATTACTGACTACCATGGCCAATAATACCAGCATGTGCACATGTATTCATAAGTGGAAATATACAGGTGAATTAAATCTAACAGGTACATGACCGTATATCAATTACTGTGTATCTAGTATATTGAAAATACAGAAGTCAGGGACTATATTAATCCATGGCAAATAGGTGTCCTTTGAGACATATATACTGTGAATATTGGTAAGTGGTGTAATGCTGTTATGTTTTTAATATAGATTTCTCAGAATAATGGAATATGTTAGGACCTTTTGTCAGTCAATTAGACTTGGGCCCAGAATTTGAATATTTATTGAATCATGTTATTTATAGCTTGATGGTATCTTGCAAATAACATAGTGATTACCGACATGTTAATTAAAATAAATTAGTCATTAAAATACGTGTCGCCAACCATTATTTTGAATAGAGCATACTATTGCAATAATTTGATAATATGTATGGCTTAACTGTGCTAAATATTGGTGTGAGACAGCCAATTCAAACACTTAAAGCACATTAAACAGTTGGAATTGTTGATAGGGAAAGCCAACGCATGCTCTCGTTACTTATATATATATATATATATATATATATATATATATATATATATATATATATATATATATATATATATATATATATATGTATATATATATATATATATATATATATATATATATATATATATATATATATATATATATATATATATATATATATATACTTATAGCTATATTCTTGACAGATACTGTCTTGAAATCATGTTCAACAGCTTTATCAGACCACTATTATTAGATGCAAACCTGGTTTGTGATAATCGCCCACAACACCTTGTTATTCGACTGGAAACTGTTCATAAGCATGGCCTATGGACAATTCGTGGAGTCACCTGTAGTGCCAGTAAAGAAGAAGACCTGAATATTGAAACAGGTATGGAAACAATTTCGCACAGACATAAGATAGAGAGACAAAATAATAGGTAACATGACATGCGAGATGCTGTCTAATCATATCCTTCCACTTTCCCAAAGGACACATCCATATTATAGTCTGCACACCAACACGTACCTAGGTATCGAACTGAGCTGTATCACGGATCGTTCTTTACAGCAACGGTGCACGACTGAAATAACCTCCCGGACCCCATTACAATGTTTCCAAGATTACTGGAATTCAAAAATAAATTATAATTAATGTCTTATATGCGATCCCCATCTACGTGATATGGTGTGGGCCAAAGACCTGCCACCATATCTTACTGGCGCCTACAAAACAACTGCAGCAATTTAAAAAAACATCTTTACAACAATTTCTTAGCAGACTCTCCGAGGTGTCCCTGCGGCTATCAAGATGAAACATGAGATCACTATCTTCGCTTATGTCGACTCTACACACCAACCACACGATATCTTCTGACAATGAATTAATTCAAAAGAATATCCCCTCCAATTACCTGCCGTCTAATGAATTGCTCTATGACAATGATAATTACATGATAATTACAATGCAGGAATACATCTCCAAATTTCCTGACCTGTTTGCCAGTACATCACCAATACTGGATGGTTAAACTAGTTCTTAACCCTTCCTGTGTCAACAGCACCTCAATCTCTCACAATACTGGTCATATAATGTAGATTAGCCCATTAATGGTCAAGATTTTACAGAAAATTTAACTTTCCTCTCAGAGAATGGCCGTTTGTTGGCGAAGGAAAGGCTGATTGATTAAGATTGTGGCTGTGTGCATGGATGTAGGGAGGCGGGGTAGATTCTAGCATGTGGTGATTTGATTGTCTATTTATTGATATAATTTGAATGTGTGAACACGAGTCCCTAATTCAACTTCCACTTCTAGCCAAGCTCCGTCTACATTTAAATACACGGTTTGGGCTCCTAGTGGTATGCACGCTTATTTTCACGCATTTGGTGTGGATATGCACCCTTAACAACTGGACTTGATGAAAACAGCTTTTGAAGAGTTCTGCAAATCAACATATGTTACACCCTGGATTGACCGTCATGACACATGAGGGAGTAATCGTATAGCCTCGGGCCACTACGCACGATATCTATTGAGATCTTCGTGAAAACAAGCATGGGTGAGATCCAACCTCCTAAATCTGCTGTATGTTTTTATAGTATGGCCTCTTTTGTAACTCAAATTCCTCTCTATCTACATTCTAAAGATTTGTATGCCAATCTAATCAATATATATGCTATTACTATTGTTATTATTGTTGCCCCCGGGCGCGCATGGCTCCGACGCCTGCCGCTGTAGTTGCTGCTGCTACTGGTCAGCCAGCCTGGGGGTTGAGGAGCGGTTGCCGCGCATCTCCGGTGTCCACAAAAACCGACCTCCAGGGCCGGTGGAACGATCATATTCCAGTGGGCGCATGCAGCCATTGCTGCGAAAATTGAACACTACCGTTTCGTTCTGGCTGTTCGTGTCCCCAGTGTGCCTACCCAACATTTCCAAGGTGGAAAGAACGGTGCTAGCACAACTTACTTACTTAATTACGGCGACAAATACGTTTTGTATGCCTGTCACTTATGAACTGTGTATGTAAAAAACCTGAAACGGTGGTGTGTAAATTGTGTGTCTCGTCAGCGGTACCTAACCGATCTAGACGGTATCGAGAAATGTACCCCGGTGGGGGAACGGTCCGAGCAAGGTACTGTCAGTTGGTTTAATATAAACAATAGCTGCCTCAGGCCAGCCAAAAATGATTGGTCTGCGAGAGGACGGTGCCTTATGCGGGCCTCCGTTACAGGAAATGCCCATCACACTGTGGCGGGGGAAGAGAGATGATAGGAGAGAGAAAGAGAAGTCCAACATGGATATGAGAAGGCAACCGGTGGGAAGCTGACTACAAAAATGTGAAAAAGAGGGTGGATGTAATTTCACCGTTTGTGTGCAAACGCAAGAGATACATCCCACGGTAACGACAAATGAGGAGGAAAATTATGCTTGTTTTCCCTGCACAAATCAGGGAATATAAAGATTTTGCGAGAGGAAAGTGCCTTGCGCGAGTCTCCGTCAAAAAGAAAAATGCCTTCAATGAGAGCGGTAAAAAGGGCTGCCCTCGTGTCCTACCAAGAGAGAGAAAACTTATCATGTGTGTTTATCCATATATAGTTATTTTACTGCTGCGTGCCTATGGTGTGTATGTGAAGATACGGTGGCTGATTCATTTTAGCACCGTTGTCTCACGTTAAAGATACTATTGTAGTTGGTACCGTTCATTTTTGTGTTTTTGTGTACCTAAAAATTTAGTAGACTAACTTTTAGTCATAAGTCCAAAAACACATATTTTAAGCCGCAAATGACGTAGCACCAACTGTCGTTAACGAATAAGTCTTCCTGGCGAGGATGCCCGGTACGGTGCCGATATCCCACAGAGCATCTCTTCTCAGACCGACAGCGTGTAACATGTTGTCTGGTGGTAGTTTCAGAATCGCATCCCAATACCGCATCACAACCGCAAATAACAAGAAAGCGTATTGGCTTACTTGTGGTGGGGCGAGAGAAACGTATTTCCATCTATGTGGATATCCCGTAGGCGTTGTGAGCTCTAAGGCTTCACACAGTCACCGTGATGAGTTAGATGGTGATCCGTGTTTCTATCTATCACCTAAGGTTTCGAGTATCGACCATAAGAGATCCGTTCCCTGGAGTTACCGTTTAGCTGCTTCGTTTTTGGAGGAAGTTGGCCTAAGAACACTGCTGGGATGGCAACGGTGCTGCCGTATTTATATTTTCGCGGTGTTTCCTACTTTGGCATTAAAAGGCCAGCTTTATGGGTATCAGAAGATACACGGGGTATGTATGTGAAAGGCAGATTGATTCTGGCCAGCCAGAAACCTATTGTAGTTTCTTGAGACGGTCCTAACCATTCTGACTGTGCGAATTCTAACAATTATTTCGCCCAGGCGGCCAGAGAAGCATGGTCATAGGCAGTTACTCTCTACTTTAATTTAGGAGGCCTTAAATTGGACGACCAACTATGAAAATCAGTAGCACCGTTTATACATGGGACTTATTGACCGTGAAGAAGAGTTTTTAATAACAATTCTCCATTTAAAGAGTAACCGCTCTTGGCTAGCTTAACAACCTGTCCAATCGAGCTAGCATAGTTCCATGTTTAACGGTAGCATGTCACGTTCCCTAACGGGAGCATGAACAGCGACCTTACTGTAAAATTGGTGCCGCTGGGAGAAAACTCGGTGATACATTTGTTGTTGATGCATAGTGTAACCAATGTGTACTGCGGTCCAAATAGTTTTCTAGTTTTTATTGCTAAACTATTAATATGCAGAATGCCTAATGAAAATGTATACATTCATTACAGTATACGGCCAACTTGGCCTACGGTACCGTTTAATTGCTGGCACCGTTTACAATGCATAAATAATATTATGTGCAATATTGCCTTTAAGCGGAGGTCGCATCCGACCCTACGGTACCACTTAAGGCGGTGCATTATTTATTATAGTTAATAACGGTATACATAACTAAGTTATGTCCCTGTGTGGTGCACCTATTAGTCATCAGTGCAATTTAAATGGCACATGTAGTTTTTACACCGTCGTCTTACGGTGTGAGCGTGAGTTGATGCGCGGTGTATCTGCCACCTGGAGACTTACTGCAGAATGCTGGCCGGTGTGTTTCATACTCAAGAACAGTGAAGAATAAAGCCAATTTCGGCGGCTAACAGGTCCTAATGCATAGTACATACTGAATAGTTCACCATAATACCGTTATACTGTTTGTGCTTTAAGGAGTGTCGGATGTCTCCATTGAGTACAGATGGTAATTACATACTATGTTGAATTATTTTCTCGGCACAAGACGTTCTACACCGTTTATCTCTTACAGTGTGTAAAGCAATGTCCTTGTCTGGACTACTGTCAAAACATAAATTCAATTCGCTGGATACGTCCATTATTTTCTACCACCGTTTCTGTAGTGGCACAGCAAGTCTGGCGATACATGATAAACACCACCGTTCTTACATACTAATTTAGATAGTAATGGCCAAAAGTCTTACACCGCTTATAAAGGGACCACTGGTGACGGTGGTTGAATTAAATAACCTTCTTTGAATTTAGGTTGTTACTCCTGTTGATCTACCAGGAGTGTACAAAAACTGGGTGCGGTGCGGAGCAGGCCATCCGGAGAAGGAACCTGACTGTAATAAGCTGCGTTGGTGTGGATTGCAGTGGGCAGATAGAAAGTTTCCCCTTTCGGACCGAGTCCGCCTATTCTATTCGAGTTCGGCTTCGAGACCGCCTTTTATACTCGGTGAGAGGCTGCGCCAGCCTGCTCAGTCAATCAAAGTGTGTTTTGCGAGCGGGACAAGGGAGCAAGAGCAATAGTGCCTCGCTATCTCTCGTTCAGGCACACGCTCGGGCGATGTCTACGCTCAGTTGGAGCTCCAAAATAGTCCGTCTTAATTGTGTCATATCTCCACCAGATCTGAACCGATTTAAGTGTGTGTTAAATTCCTCATTCGATTCTGATACTAAAACATATCGACATCTTTGAGGACGGTCCCATATTATGGAACTGCCATAATATGAGCAAGTATATACATACGTTGCCAGTCTCCAACGGCTAACGCGTCAATGTTTGTTTACCTCTCATGGCCGCGCATGCGCGTAGGGTGATCTCACGGTCTCTATTTCTGTCCTCCTGCTAGAATGGCCGTTTATGCATGGGCGGATATATGGCCAGTGGATGAGCGAGCAGGGACCATGCCTGGCCAAGTATGCACCCGACGGTGATCCGTGCTACATTATTATTATATACGCACTTATTTTTCCATTATGTAAATTACCTCTTGATTTATAGAAATGAACTGTATTTGTTTGCAAGTGGCAGACACACAACAAGAAATAGTTTACAGTGTTCCCACTTTAATAACAAAAATAAACTATGTTTAACCCAAATACTTAAATAAATATTTAATATGACAGAACTTGGATACTTCTACATGCATGAGGCACAACCTAGGGCAACAATACCAGGCCATAATATATTGGTGTTTATATTTAGTTGTGATTGACATGCACGCATCTGATGAGTCATAAATGACATAGATTTGGCGGATATTTGCTTAATTATTTTACATAAATTACGTTTTACTTAGTTTATTTATTGTGACGAATATCTTCCAATTGCTGCAGGAAATGTCTTAATTCTAAGTCTATCAAATGTAATGGATATAATTGTTTGTAGTTTGTGTCAGAAAGGACATTGTGTTTGAGGGAAACGTCATGTTGCGCAATATCGCTATTTATCACCAGTTGTCAGCCATTTCCTCACAGTGCACTGTGTTTATTTTTAAGTTGAGGAATTATGTTTGTAATCAAATACGTCAATTCGCTTCCAGGTATGACCTTCCACTTCTGGCTAAATTCCGTCCCCATTTTAAGCGTGTTGGAGTCGATTTGAAACTTTGAAAACTGAATTCACAAAATTTAAGTTTCAGAGTAAATTTTCAGGTGACTTAGTGAACATTTTAACATTAATTTGACCGAGGGTTGAGCTGCCTCAGGGAGCAACAGCTTCCAGTCAAAATAGTTTCAAAATATTAACAGAATGTGTATTAAATTGTACATTCGTCAAATGCATACAATTTGTATATGTTCGTGACACATTCTCAAATACACGTTATCGAAATATGATCCATGGCTAACAGTTATTGATCACACATGGTAGTTGCTGTTGACATTATGATGGCGTACGAAATGGTGCAATCCATTTCTAGCAATGGCAAACCAATTTCTAGGTAAGCTCCGCCCGATGTTGACGCGTAATGGAATAGATTTCTATCCCGTGAATCCGTAGTTCATTAAATACATACAATTCCTACACATCATGATGGACCTTTCAATTTTCATGACTGTAAATATGATTCTAATTAGTGACGTAATTGATTATGACAGCATGATACTGACGTCCTCCAGCTCGGCGGTACCTTGATACCAGGTGTTGTCTCTATAACTATCATGGCCACGTTGATTTTTGACAGTTTACATCAGTATTGCAATGGCTATAGATCTGTTCATTGACAAAGATAAAACATTATATGGACAATAACTTTTTCAGGGAGAATATATATAACAGCACTGATAAAAATTGGATGTTAAATTATCATGTATTCATTGACAAACTAATTTCAACTTAATAAACAATGTGCTAAGACGTATAACTGTTTGCCCATTTTGAACAGTATACATATTACCATTAACAGCAGATCATATCAAAGTGGTTTTAAACGTAGACGAAACTGCACAGACATTATGTGGGCTAAACACATGCTTGTGTCAGTGGTTATGTCCAAACATTGGGATTTCCACGGAAATGTGCATCGACATGTCACAAACTTTGACACAATTAAATGCTCAAAGCTATTAGATGTAATTGTCAAGCCAGGCTGTATAGTTTGAGACATCAATCGGCTCTACCCCCGGTGCTTTTCACCTGTTACCTTGCTGCTGCATTGCAATCCATGTGGAAAATTCCACAAGACCAAACACATACTAGAAATGGAACATACCGACGACGTGGACTTCATGGACAATGGAAATGCATCCGTTGACCAACTTTTCATAACAGCTGCATGCAAACTAATTGAGAATCTCTTTATGAAAGATCAAAAACAGAGTTCACCCACATATACCTATCTAAAAAGCATGGCACTAAAGAAAATAACGATTCACTGCGTGGCAGCGAATTAAAACTAAAATCGTGGGCTCACTGTCTTTTAGTACTACTGCCATTGCTGCACGCTGCGTCATGGGGAACACAGCTGTCCTGTCCTTCTGCAAGCCATGGATTAGTGGATCAAAGATACCCTTGACAAACAAGACCAGCACAATATTTTTAATTTTCTTGATATTTCTTATGCCAATCCAAAAGTTGATACCTATCCTTCGGTATCGTCGTAATATATTATTTATCCACATTTATGGATCAGTGAAATCATGTTATATTTAACAGTTAAATGTCTGTCTTTATAAACAGAGTGGACATCCACTGATGACTTATCACAACGAACAGCAAATAGTAGATTATCTTTTTGAGAAAATGGTAAGACATACTTAGTGATGAACCACTGTGGATAATTAATATATTGTCCCTTATATTAGCATGCATATATCTTAGTCCTGGTGCTAATAAAACACAATTCCCAATAGTTTGGAACCCATACGATCCCAGATCAAGACGATCTATTTGTTTATAAAAAGTGCATTACCTAAGTGAATAATAGAATTTTCCTTGATAAAATAAATCAAACAAGGCCATGATTAAGTTATATTCGATATTAAAAAATCCAAAAACATGTCTAATGAAAACAAGATCATCCCTAGCGTGCCTCCTTTTGGCATTAGTATATATGGCGATTCAAAATCAAATGTGACAAAATGCATATTACCTATATCTTCTTGTTTAATAGCTATGTTTGTGACATCTTGTAAGACCTTATGGCTATTACTTATTATAGTGAAATGCAACTGATTACGCATACAAATGTATTTAAGCAGGTTAATAAGAGCATGTTTCATAATAACACTTACAATTCACAGAATCTAATTTTCAAAGTAAATATACAGGTGGGTTCTTCAGTATTGTATTTTGTTTATTTATCTTCTTTTTTTTTTTTCTTTTTTTTTTTTTTAAAACAACCCAAAAAACCAAACTATTTTCAAAGTAAATATACAGGTGAGATATTGAGTATTTGGAAATTTATTTGACTGAGGGCTAGGACTGATTCTGGTAGCAACAACTCCGGGTTAAACTAGTTTCAAAACGTTCAACAGGATGTTTATTAAATTGTAAAAGATATACAATTTATACATTTAGGTGAACCATGGCCAAGAGTTGTTGATCAGACGCTTGCTGTTGACATTATGATCGCAATCGAAATGGTGCAAACAATTTCGGCATATGTCAAATTCATTTCTAGCTCAGCTCCGACCACAGTTTACGAGTGATGGAATTGATTTAAATACCTTGAATCATGACGCCCCAGACTCCTATATCCTCAAATTCCAGTGGACTTAACAATGCCCAATCGGAAAGACAGGAACAGCTGCGTTGTTTTCAATCCGGCAGGTGGCTGGTTGCATCCAATAGCAAGGTGGCTATGAATTAATGAAGCATTGGCCGGTAGGGTAGGTGCAGTGGTATGAGATACCCATACAAAGCAAGCCGATTGTACCCATACCATTTGAGTTTCGAGTTATGTCATAGAAAATACCGATCATTCCTAATTTTGTGTCTGAAAGGCTCAGCAAAATAGTCTGATGACACCATCAGATCTACGTCCAGGCAGATAAATACAATGTAGTCAGGTCTCTAGCTCCTGGGAATGATAGACCGTATCCAGATCTCCAGCTCCTGTGAATTATAAGCGGTAGCCAGGTCTCTGGCTCCTGGTCATTACAGGCTGTTTCCAGGTCTCCAGCTCCTAGTCATCTTCACCAGTAGCCAGGTCTCCAGCTCCTGGTTAATGTATTTGTGGGCCAGATCTCCAGCTTCTGGCCACTCATAGATCTATCATAAGGGTAGCGTCTCACGGTTCGTGGTCAGTTATATGCAGCCTTTCAGATCTGCCTGCATCAGTAAATAAATTTCGGTCGAATTTATACTATTTGTGTCGTGCATTCGTATGGATGTACCCACATCTATCCATCAAAATCAATATGATATCATAACTCACATTGTGATTGTCTTCGTCAACGGGTCCCTATCGTGTTCAAGCCACAAAGAAATGACGGATTCCGTCCAGCATCTATAGGAACAACACTGCACTTGTTGTTATAGTTACTCACATGTCGGTCAGGTTGACATTTCAAATTTAGAACTTGAACCAAGAACTATTAATCCTAAATATTAACAGACATAAAATCATACTTGCTGTTGAAAAGTCAAGATATTGTCCAATAGTTCATATCCACCATAGGTTCTAAATGATTCATTAGTCGATAGTGCTCTACATTGACCAGATCGAATAGGGCTTCTTTTCAACTTGGATGGGGGATGTACCCGGATCTCGTCTTCAATTAAATAATAGCAGTTATGATTCTGATGTAAACTAAGTCGTCTGTGATATTCTGTGAGGATTGACAGAAGTGACATCAGATCGAAGAATTAACTTGGTGTGATTGGTATCAAAACTCAAAGAACGAACATGGATTAGATAAGTCAGGATCAGTTCTCTACTGACAATTATTGTTTCAATCTAGATGTAACTTCGTCAGCGTAATGCTCTTGTTTCTTTCAAATTAGTTGTATCAATATTCAACAAAAAACATTTCAATAGAGGGATTGAGTGGTTACAGGTTTTGAAAACCTGGCTCAATAGACCCGTTTATATCTTCATATAATACATAATTATTAAGAATTGTTTAAAATATATAATACTGATATAAATTGAATTATCACAATAGAAAGAAAGCAAGAATGAATGAATACTAATTTATCTAATCTGTCTTTGTTTACTTTCCTCTTTATTATACCTATCCTTTGATAAAATAGGTCAACGTTCAAATACTAATGCAGAGCACTCTTCGATACATTGATCCAAGATGAACAATTGTTTGAATTTGTATAAAAATCGGTTATATAAGCTTTCCTTCGAGTTAAAGGGTAACCATTCAAAATGGAAATCATTCAGCCTACCCTAGGCATCTGTTTTATTATTTACATTTTGAAACGAAACGTAACACCCTTAGAGTAGCAATAGCCTCTAGTCATTCTGTTTTATCAGTAGCTGCATAGATAGAGAAATATCCATTTATGTATATTATACCATACCAGAGTGTTGAAATCAGAACTGAGTAAAACGTGTCTAATTAAATCACAATGTATGACGATTACGTAATACAGCTATTAGTAAAGACAAAATTGGTTAAGTTCCAATTATAGTAACTACTATGGAACGATAGTGCGCTCGTTATCAAAGTATGCTTTATGCAAAAAAATATTGAAGTACCAGAGCCTCTTTAATGCAAGAAATATAAGACAGTATGCATGATTACTGTGTTCTGCGGCTGTAGTAGTAGAAATATCCTACAGCTGCAATCAGCCCTTCTTCGCTTTTACCAACTGTGTCTTGTCCTCAGCCGAAATCCTTAGCTTCCTCACGTCCATTCTTGACTTGCGTGTATCGAGTCCTGCTTTCTTGAGGTCGCCTCGTAGCATGCTTAGTAGGTTTATGCAATGACGTCCTCTCCTGGCTTTGTATTTGCTGGCTCGAAGTAGGGCGAATTCCAAGTCTCTCTGTGCTGGGGTGTCTTCTGGCATCCTTAGCACATGGCCAAACATGGACCAACTTTGCTGGGCGACCTTTACAGACAGCGGCGACGTATTACACATCTTGTATAGTGCATCGTTGGAAATTATGCTATCTGGCCATCGGTGTTTAGTGATGGTGCGTAGGTGTTTGCGGTGGCAGACATCGAGTTTGTCTAGAGCTGCCTTTGGAGCTGCCGAGCTGTTACAGTTATACAGCATCAAGTATACGCAGGTTGCATTGTATAAACGTAGCCTCTCTTACAACGGCGTCTTTCAATGCGGCAGCAAGGTAGCAGGTGAAAAGCTCCGGAGATAGACCATCTCCTGTGGGGAGCCGATTGATATCTCAAGCTCTACAGACTTCACTCACTTGACTCGCACTCTCAGCTTGGTGTCTGCAAGTAGTAGTCTTACTAGTCGAAGCTTATCTTCATTGCAACTGGCATGGCGTAGCGCATCTAGGATCTTTGAGTGTTTACTTGTGTCGAAGGCTCGTGACATCTCAATACCCATTTTGTGGAAGTCCCGGTGTTTGGGCATGACGACCGACACAAGCATGCGTTGAGCCCATACAATGTCTGCGCAGCTGCGTCCACGTTTGAAGTCACTTTGACATGATCCGGTGAAGTGATCGATCTTGTCTCGGATGCGGCATAGAGTAACATTGGATAGGACTTTCCATATGCTGGTGAGGAGCACAATGGGCCGCAGATTGGCTGGGTGCCCAGGTGGCTTCTTGGGCGTGGGGGAGTGCGATAAGGGTGCCTTGGCATACAGCGTCGATGGGAAGGTGGTGCATAAAAGCTGAATTGATTAGGCGCGTGATCGGTTTTGAGATAATATCACTTGCATATTTGAATAGTTCATTGCTCATGCCATCAGGTCCAGATGCACGTCCATTTTTCAGGGCTTTAAGTGCCTTCTCAACTTCTGCTGTTTTAATTGGTGTTAGTAATGGCCTGAGGTCTCCTGAGAACGGGTGCAAGAGCTCATCATCGTTGTCAGTGAACTATTCCTTGAACCATTCTCGGATCTCCTCGGCTTTTGCCTGGTCAGTTCCGATACAGTGTCCTTCAGAGTTGTGTACAGTGAGTGGCGGTGTGTAGTCATTAACTCTCAAGGCTCGGGCTGCCCGAAACATTTTGTGACAGTCAGCTGTGGCAATGATTTCATCTGCTAGAGAGTCTGCCTGTTGAATAGCAAGATCTTTTAAGCGTTCACTAATGTGGCGCAGGATAATATTGCGCTCCCGGCGTAGTTTGGTGTCGTCGGCACTTTGGCCACTTTGATAGATGCGCATCCGTAATGCTTTCTGTTCTGGTGACAGTTTTACTACTAGAAGGTCGTCAATATATCTAGCTTGGTTGTTTTTTAAGAACATCACCTTTGGTGCTGGTAGCGGATGATTCCATAGATTTCAGTATTTTTTCTAGGCTTCGTTTGGATCAGAGCTGACATCGATGTTAGCTCTCTGTTCCCCGAGGGCTTTTTTGTATGAAATTTGAGTGTCAGTGTCGCTGTTGAGCTTGAGTGGGTTGTAAGTGACTCTACCCTTTTGCCTGGTATGGTGTGTGTATATCAGGTAGAGATCGTTCATCTGAAGGCGTGTACTGACTAGCTTATGGTCAGAATTGAGGTCTGTCCTTCCATATGAAAGACCCTTCCGGAGTAAGGATTTTGCTTCTGTCTTGCATAATATGAAGTCTATTTGGCTGAAGACAGCTGCTGTAGCCTTAGAACCTTTTGGGGCCTTGCAATCAGTAATGTGCCCAGTCCATGTTGTCCGGTGACTGCCATCCAAGAAAACAGAGTACACAACCTTGAGAACATATTAAGTCTACACTGGTTGCTTACAGAAAGTACTGACATAGAGCCAACTACAATGTTTAAATACAGCATCATATTCCATTCACGCTGCAGAAGTCAAGATCCTATCTGATTCCAAGTGTACATTCTTGTTGCAAAGGCGTATACTTTCTGATCTGATAGGTATTTGCTTGGCAGTCCAGCCACGTGTGACCAAACAGGGTAATCGAAGAGAAATGCCCATTTCTGAATACTAGTAATGTGCATTTCGATTCAGTTTCCCAATTGCATACAAGGGCAGACCTGACATGGTAGCCGACTATATACATGAAAAACGGGCTGTTCCCATCTATGCAACTAGTCGATGGCAGCCTTCGGCTTACTCTTCGATTTGAAGTACTATGTGTATAATAACATGATATGCATATTGGACTTGACTCTTAACAGCCAATGTCAATGGGCATTGCATTTGGATGAGACAACTCATGATCCACTCCGATATCCGTGGGGGATTTATCGCCACTATAGACACCATGGTCCATCAATATTTTTTCTTCACCCGTAAAAACACCCGCTAACTTATATCTATCACTAGATGAGTGAACTTTGCAGGTTGTTGATGATAGTTGTCGAGGGGCCGCCCTCCATAGATGCTGAAATAATATTTATTAGATCATCAATTCCTAAATGACAGTTCATTTAAGCCATCATCATTATAGAACGGGTATAACTGCTTCTCCAATAAGTAGAAGAATACTCATATGGTCAACTGCGCTGTACTGGTTAAATGGTACACTCCCCGTGCATCGCTTCATCTTCTTCTTCTTCTTCTTTTCGTTCGCTGATCATACCGCCAGTCCTGTAAGTGACTGTCGACATGATCATAAGTGTTAAGTGCGTGGATCCATGGTTTATTAGAGTGCGCCGTGCGGCCTGGAACCTCCGTCTTCAGCACTCGAGTTTTCTGTCAGGGTTACCTCACCCTTACTTCCTTTAGTCTCTCGCCTTGCAAAGATTATTGACTTGCTTATCCATACTAAGCTCGCAGTCCAAAACAACCCCTAGGTCTTTTATCTTACTAGCCAAACTAACAGGGCTAGTACCAATAGTGATGGCATCGAGCTCAATTTTTGCACGCCTAATAGATGGACCAACTAGCAGTATTTCTGTCTTATCATCGTTAAGCTTTAGCATATTAGTGTTCATCCACGTTTTTATACCTTGACCGCAGTCTATTATCTGTTTGACGGCTTCGGCCACAGCGGGTGCTGATGGCTGGAAACTGTTTATAAGCTGAGTATCATCAGCGTAGAAATGGTGCGATAGGCTGTGATTGTCTATGACTGATCCAAGCTGCTTCGTGTAAAGGGTAAATAAAACAGGTCCCAGTATCGATCCCTGTGGCACCCCCCCCCCACGTGAGTTCAACTGGAGTAGACTGGATACCGTTAACATAGACTGATTGATACCTGTCAGTTAGATAAGGATGGAACCAGTCTCTAATGAATAGATAGGTTGATCCTGACGAAATCTTACTGAAGGATATCTACCAAACTTATTAGAGATATTAACACTGGGATCCAGATAATATTTGGATTCTATTATATACGAAGATGGTTTGTGAAGTTTGTGAAGTAGATGTTATGCAGCTGTTAATAATCGGGACGATTAGATGTCACATGAACAAAGTCACTCACATATGTTCAGTCTGACTGTCCAAGTAACTACCAATATAGGAGAACTATGATAACAAGCAGCAGTAATGCATAAGCAATGAAGTAGCAACGACTTCAATGAAACCTTCCAATAGTACAGACGTTCCTAACTACGGTTTCCAATTAGCCTTCCTTGTCTGCTGTCTCCTAAGATAATTTACCAATATATCAGCACCGAAGCGTAATATCAATGTTTACACATAAACTAATAGGTTAATTAAGAAACAAAACATCCATGAAAGTGAAAATGAACATGGCACCACATAATATAATATTAAGTATCCAGTGTAGTAGAACTCTCTTCTGAAATACTGGTACTAAATGTCAGGCCTGTATGGAGCGGGATTCCTGCTTTCAACCGTGTGACAGGAATGAGCTAATGTTGATCAACAGAATTAGGTTCTTTTTGGGCCACCATAGAAATCTCATCGCCTTTTGCACTGTCTGAGTGAGAACCGGTTACTGATAAAGTCCACAGCCAAGTAGTGGTGTTCTGACCATAATGTATTTAGACTAGTTTCCTGGTTATTGTTGAAAGAGGAGGGCATGACAGAGAAGTGATGTCATCGTCGAAATGTTGCAACCAGCTTGGGCTGATTTTTTGTTCAAACAGCATGAAGGTTTCGCAATCAAGTTTAATATACTGGATAACGATTACGATGTTCTGACATGTTGCCAGTGTGTGGCAAATTGCTTCATGTTGCCCCGAATCATATCGTGACCTGCAGATCCGCATGCGTGCTTCGCCCCACTCAGATATGGAGAGACACGACTCAGATGGGAACATCGTAACAATATATTGTCCATAGCACCTTCATTTATTTTGCTTAATTAATCTGCATGTTATAATTGACTCGTTAGATTTTGTCATTTTATTTATGAAAAATCCAGGTTCTCTATAAAAAGCTGGGAGATAATGGAAGTTGATGACTATATAGCATGACTATTTGAAAGAGACGATATAAAGAGTGGTCTAGAAACTGAACAGCACAATTATTGTGATTAATTAATGATTATGCCACACGATTTTCACGAGATGTCATATTAACATTAGTTGTGCGGTCGTCGTCGTCGTCATCGACAGCAGCCGCGGGGCTGTAGCGGTGGCGACAATGAGGACGACGACAATTATGATGTTGCTGATTATGCTGTTGCTTGCAGGGCTGGATCAACACATTTCTGAATACACAAAGTGCTGAACACATGCAGGTTTACGTGAATGGCTGCATGGTCTATGTTCTCGAAATTGGCATTATACACGCTCATAGTGGCATTGGTCCCGATGCTCTACGCCACCTTGCCAGTTACGTCCATGACAGTTAGCCAAAGTTGTCGGTTTGTGTTCGCTAAGGTTGTGTACAATTAAAGTCAGTGCGAACGGATTCGCACTTTCCTTAGATGCATGACGATAATGATGGTGGTGGTGGTGTTTGTGGAGGTGGTGATCGTGTTTGTGGAGGTTGTGGTGGTGGTGGTGACGGTGGTGATGGTGGTGGAGGTGGTGATGGAGGAGATGGAGTTGGTGGTGGTGGTGGTTCTGGTGGAGATGGTATTTGTAGAGGTGGCTGTGGTGGTGAAGGTGGTGGTGGAGGTGGTGGAGTTGGTAGTGCTGGTACTGTTGGGGGTGGTGGTGATGGAGGTGGTGGTGGTGGATGTGATGGTGGTGGAGGAAGTGGTGGTGGAAGTGGTGGTAGTGGTGGTGGAGGTGGTTGTAGTGGTGGTTGAGGTAGTGGTGGTGGTGGCGATGGTGCTGGTGGTGGAGGTGATGGGAGTGGTGGTGGTGATGATGATGATAATGATTATGATGATGATGATGATGATGATGTACTCTGTTCGGTGGCTGTAGAAATTGTAGTAGATAGATACTACAGATACAATCAGTCAATCTTCGCCTTTGATCGCTGTGCCTTGTCCTCTCCCGAAATCATTAGCGTCTTCAGGTTCATTCTTGATCTGAGTAGTACACTGAATCCTTTTTTCTGGAGGCCGCTTTACAGCACACATAACAGCTTTTTGCAATGACGTCCTGTCCTGTCCTCGCTTTATCTTTACTGGCTCCCAGTATAAAATTAAAAGACTCTTTGCGAGTATCTGTTCTGGCACCCGTACTATATGGGCACACATGGGCCATCTGTGCTAAGCTAATTCTATGGACAGCGGCGATATATTACATATCTTGTATCGTGCATGGCTGCAAATTGTGCTGTCTGACCATCAGTGTCCAGTAATGGTGCAGATGCATTTAGGGTGGTAGGAATCCATTGCGGCTAGAATTGCATTGACGTTTTCCAGATGTTACAATTCTACAACATCAAGGATTCACAGTTGCGTTATACAAAGGTGGTATCTTTACCAGGGACATATTTTTTCCACAAATCCAGAGCTTCCATAAGAACTGGGAAGCTGTATTTCCCATGACATAGTGCAACACTGCCAGAAGTACGTACTGCAGAGTAGTGAGCTCAAGATTGGGTTTTTCCTCCATGGTTTGCCGCCTCGAAGTGTATCGTCATTTGCATTTGAATTGTGTTTTGTTGATAAGTATATGTGTGTCAACTGTATTTTGCATCATTGATAAAAAAGATTCGCATTGTTAGATTGCTTGCAGTGATAGGGAGCAGAAGGGGCTCGTCCACATCGACAGCATACTCCATCTATATCAGCATACCTATTATGTACGTCAGGGCGTGGATGTGGGATTGGGTGTGTTGGCTGTCGGGGTAGGTGGCTAGGGTGGGTTGGGTGGGGTTGTTACGTGGGGTGGGGTCAGTGGGCATTTCAGTGTTAGGTCTCATGAGATTTTCACACACAAATTCCAGGGCTTGTCAAGGTCGCATCTGAAAAGCACAGGGGATAGGCCATTGACCTGTGTGGACCCGATTGATGTCGCAAAATCCGCAGATTTCTCAGTCTTGACTCATACACTCTGCACGTAGTAGTCTCACAAGATGCAGCTCATTGCAACTGGCCGGTAGCAGTACCTCTGTGATCCTTGTAATTGTGTTGAAGGCTCGTGGCATGTCAATGCCTATTCTATGCAGATCCGAAGGTTAGGACATGAATACAGCCATACGTATGCGTCGATCCCATACAATGTCTGCGCATCTGAGTAGACATTTATTGCCACCCTGGCAGGATTCAGTGGACCTCATCGATCTTGTCTCAGACGCGGAATAGGATAGGATTGTATGGATGCTGTTGATGAGCACAATGGACGGAAGATTGTTTTAGCGCCAGATTTAAGATCTATGAGAGTTTAATTATGTCGAATGTTCTAGAGATGGCAATGCCAATCTTGTGAAAATCCAAGTGTTTGGCCACAAGCATGAAGTGAGCCCATACCACATCTGTGCATATGCGTCCACGTTTAAAGCCACTCTGACAATATCATCGACCCTGTCGCGGATGCGATGTTACATATGACTTTTCCATGGGGCTGGGTTACTTCTTGGGCTAGGGTAGTATAATATGGCTGCCGTGGCCTACATACTCGATGGGAAAATGATGTATAAAAGCTCAATTGATTAGGTGCGTGGTCGGTTTTGAGATGATGTCACTTGCATATCTGCAATAAGGTTCAAATGCACGCCCATTCTCCAGGGCTTTGAGCGCATTCTCACCTTCTGCTGTTTCGATTGGTATTAGTCGTAGCCTGGAGTCACCTAAAACGTACGCAATAGTATATCGTCATAATCAGTGAATTGTTATCTGAAACAGTCTCGATATCTTCCGCTTTGGCTTGATAAGTTCCGATAAAATATCCTTCAGAGCTGTGGATAGTGAGTTGTTGCAAGCAGTTAGCAACTCTCAGGGCGTGGGCTGCCTAATCATTTTAAGACAGTTCTCCATGGTAGTGATTTCATCTTCTAAGGAATCTGCCTCTTGAAAGGAAAGTGTTTTTGTATTAAGCATGCCACAGAATCTTAAGGAGGTGCCTGCATAATGTCGTACTATCTTCACTTTGACCATGTTGCTAGATGTGTAGTCATAGCAATTTCCACCCAGCTGACAGTTTTACTACTATATAGCCATTAGTAAAACTAGTTCAATTGTTGTTTTTGGCAACTCTTATGGGGCTGTTAGCTGATGATTCCATACACTTGAATACATTGGTTAGGGCCTCGTTTGAATCGGAGCTGAAGCCGATGGTAATGCCGCTAATTAGCTTGAGTAGGTCGTAGGCGACTGTACCCGCTTTCCTGGTATGGTGTTTGCATATTATATAGAGAAGCCTCATCTACAGGCGTGAAGGGACAGCTTTCAATGAAGTATGCACGTTCATAGGAATTGCCAACAAGAAATGGGAGCTTTGCGTCTGTTTTGCATAGTGTCACGTCTATTTGGTTCAAACTGGCATTGGCCCTAGAACTAGTCGGCTCTATGCAGTCAGGAATGTTTCCGGCGATGGCATAGGTGTTGGAAATATATTTCCATATTTGTGGCAAATAGACCATACAAGGTGAACAATTTTGCAAGTGCATCTGTATTGATGTTGTATGTGCCCTCATGACCCATGCATAATCCAAGTCTTAAATTAGTGTCCGCCTTGCTGAGTTTACCCAGCTTGGGCATTGCATCTCCACACACGTGCGGCTGCCATCTGGTTGGGATAGTCACGGCGAAGCTCAGTTCAGCTATTAATGTATCTAATATTAACAGACAGGCGGGCAGGCAGGCAGGTGAGTGGGTGGGCAGGCGGGGTGCAGACGGTTTGATGGATAGATGGATATTGCTTTGAATTCCATGCGATTGTATGCTCTAAGCACCATACATCTGATCTCCTGTTAATTTGGCATTCGAAGCCTCTACTTTGAACAAGGTTTGACATAGTCTTGCTGCCTTTGAATGCAGATATCTGCCCGCAAGACTTAATCACGTTCGTTTCACAACGCATGCGGTACTTACGGTGTCATCTCCTCCTTCTAGATGTTAGAAATAGCATCGGCAAATGTTGTTAACAGTTTTATTCCCTGTCATTGAACAACTGTATCTACATGCAATGCATATATTTCTTTGATTAGCAGGTAATGAGGTGGGCCGCCGTGTATGTGAATCGTGCTAATAATGGGAATGCATCTACAGTGTACCGTTTACACAGCTATAATTTATCCATTGTGAAAAATGTAATGTACATTTAATTATTCACAGTTACTGAGGTTTATTTACAACTGTCAGCTTGTGCGTTGTTCCACTGTGAACTGAATACACAGTGACTCATCTGTTCCAATGATTCATCTGATTGTCCTGCATTCAAATATTTCATGAGTATTTGCATCAGCCATAGCTCTATTTAAACACCATATCTCATGTGGCTGGAGGAGTAAGTATTTGCCTTAACTGGGATCTCAAATGTATGATTGCATTTGAAACTGAAACAATAAACTCATTCAAATGGATGCTGAATGACAAGTACCCGAACACTAGAAAAGCAACCCAGTACAGATGTATTGCTTACTCGGTCGCTGGGAACGACTATATTAATTATCCTGCACTTATCGGGACCAACGTGAGAATGAATAAGTGGTCGCATAGATGTACTACACACACTTGAGAACAACATGAGCAAGAGCACTATGGCAGCAACAGCGCCCAGTCAAATTAGTTTCAAAATATTGAACAGAATATTTATTAAATAGTAAAGACATACAATTCTTGTAACAACGCATAGCCCGTCTTCAAATATGCGTTCGTGACGTACTTATCGACGTCGTTCATGACGTCATTCATGATGATGTCATTCTACACGTCCTGTAGTTCATTATGACGTCATATGATGGATTGATACAGTGGAAAGGTCCATTGTGTGCTTGTGCTTTTTTTCTTGGAGTTGTCCAAGGTGGTTCGAGCTACCCACTTATCCGTGCGAAAAATCCCTATAGGAAATGTGTGGAGATTTTCAGTATTGTTATTTAGAGTACTGCTACCCCGGCAGTTTTGATCTGATCTCAACCATACGTGGAGGTCTTAAAGCTGTCTACCCAACGAAAAGGTGGCCGCGAAGTGTGACCGCCAATGCAATGAATATGGCTCCATAGTGAATGAATGGGGATGTTCAGGATGGATATTTGAACTGCGACTACACCTAGAGTTTTGATCGGGTCACTAGTATACTTAGTGATTAGGTTACCTTGGAGTTGTAAAGTTGTTGGTTGATCTACAAGGCACATGCCCAAGTGAAAGTGAAGACGTTGGGCATCAAAATTATACGTTTTCGTTTATGGAAGAATTAAACTCCTCTTCATCAGATAAGGTCAATGCACATAATAGACCATACGTTGTGACGTAATTTCACGAGTCCAATACCCCCTGGGTCACATGCCCAGGTGGAAGGCCGCCCACTGGCCCTAAAAATTGCTAGTTTTCGTTTATGGCATAGATTGGCCCCCTTTACCCATACAAGCTGATTGAGATTGTTGGATTGAGTGAAATGTTTGGTTCGTGGACACCTTTCCTTTACTTTGCACAGTTCTCGGTTATTTGACATCTTTGAAAGCTGATAGAGTCTTAGATTGATGAAAATGTTAAATTTTGAATCCAAGAACAACCACTCCCGGCCCCGCCCCACCCACCCCAGCACACACTTGATTTTCCCGAACGCTTTACTAAAAGTATATCACAGATGATGGATCCAATGGTGATGGTTTTGGAGCGATCCGACATCTGTGTCAAGGTCACCCAGTAGAGTCGCAAGATACCAGTTTTGGCATCTATTACCTCCCCTTACCCATACAAACTGATCGAAAGTCTTAGATTGAATGAAATGTTAAATTTTGAACCCAAAGCCAACTCGCCCCCCCCCCGCCCAACCCCCACCCCAAAGAAAAACAACATCAAAATTTGCAGATTTCTCGGTTATTTCACACTCCATGGCTTTTCCCTTGATTTTCACGAAAGTTTTGCCAGTTGTATATCACGCATGTCAGATCCAATGGCAATTGTTTCGGAGTGATCATACCCCAAGGTCAGTGCACCCGGTAGAGTCGCAAGATACCAGTTTTTGGCATATATTACCTCCCTTTACCCATACTCACTGATCGAGAGATTCAGATTGAATGACATATTAAATTTTGAATCCAAAGTCCCCACACAAGCTTTGCTGATGTCTCGGTTATTTGACACTTTAGGGATTTTCCTTTATTTTCATGAACACTTTACGAAATGTATGTCATGCATGCCAGATCTAATAGTGATGGTTTTGGAGTGATCCACCCTCAATCTCAAGGTAACTCCTTAGTTGTCAAAGTTAGCGGTTTTCGTTTTTGGCAGAAATCAACCCCACTTGCCCAAACATTTCCAAATGTAAGTACAAGCTTCATGCCATTTCTTCATAGTCAGACATCGCAGATTTACAGTTACTTCCATATATGTTCCCTAGTCTTCTTCTTCTTACGCGTTGTCAAAAACTGTACAGCGCATCTCCCATAGTTTTTATCGGATCAACTCCAAAATTGGTCAATTTGCTCTGGAATCATGTGCTTGTGCTTGTGTTATTTTAGTTTTGCCCAATGAGTTTCGAACTACACACTTTTCCGTGGGCGAAAAGGTCCCATAGGAAATGCATGGGTGTATTCAGAATGTACTGCTGTGGTGAGCGACCATACCTAGACCTTTGATAGGATCGCTACAATACTTAGTCAGGATATTACCTGTGGGTTCTCCAAAATGTCTGCGCACTTAATAGGTGGCATGGACCGTTGACCTTTGACCGGCATTGCATTGAATATGGTCCCATAGGTGATAAATGGTGTTTTTTAGGATGGATCTTTGAACTGCTTTCATTCAGCAACGGTACTGCATCTTCCATGAACTGCAACGTCAGTACACGGCATTAGTGCTGTTAAGAGAAGTGTGTTGATTGAAAAGAACGACGCGCAGGTATAATTACAGACCCTGTTTATGCGCACAATGGTATGCTTAGTGCAACCGGCCAATGTCTGAAGGTCGGGGTGCAACAGTATCAGCAAAAGTGACACACAATTTCATTATAATTTAGGTTGAAAAAGCACACATTGTTTTGGATTAAATGGCAATTTCGTAGTTCAATGAGGAATTAGATAAGATTGCCGGCATCATGCGGGGCTAGGTTCTTATGTTGGCCATCACTCATTTCACGTACTTGCTTTTAGCAAATTAGGTCTACACACACTCTACCTAAGATATACCTTGGTTGTAGATAGAGGTTTTAAATCGGTGTCTTGAAGTTAACTAGCAACAATATATGCTCATGGTGTCCCGATTACACAGGCCAGCTTTGTATTACCTCACAATGACAACACAGTCGGGACTATTAAAAGCGAAAACGAACCTATAGACGCCTAGGATGCTCAAAGGGAAAATATACCCTTGCGAATTTGAAGAAACCTTATTGCAGATGAAAGACGTCTTAACTCCGTTCAGATACAGCAAACCGTCAATCATCAGCATACATCAAATGCTCGGAAATAACCTCGAAAGAACAATCAGAGCGGCGAGTCCAAAAATATACATGCAATCTGGGTTTGTTCTAAACAGATGAAACACACGCATCGCGGCCGCTTATCTCAAAGCAAATCACTCGAATAAAGACCTACTGTGCTTGATGAGCAAATAACTCACGATTGACTTGGCTCAATACTATGACTCCACTGTGTCGTGTCCTTTGTGAGCAAGCTAAGCTGGTTTATGTTCATTTCCGCCTGTATCCATCTTAGATTACGCGTTCACGTTTTAATTCACCTTTCCAGAGTATCTATCTATCAATCTGACAGCATAATCAAATACGTGACGTATAGAATGGCATCATTATGAATGACGTTATGAATGACGTAGATAAGTACGTCACGAACGCATATTTGATGACGGACTCTGCGTTGTTGTACGAATTGTATGTGTTTACTTTGTAATAAATATTATGTTGCCATATGCAGCAACAGCGCCCAGTTTTCAGGAAATTGATAGTTAGGGCATTCGCTGATCGATTAATCTCCACACGGCGAAGTGTGGGTGGAGCTTAGCTAGAGGTTGGCTGGGCATAGCTAAAGCTGGAAAGGTCCATTCTAAACAGTACTTGTCCAATTAGCGAACTTTCACATATTGTACAAATACTGCAAACAGAAGTTGGATTTTAAGTAATGCTCTTCTGATAATGACCACATAAAATACTTTCACATCATTTAATTGATTTCATGGCTTCGAGAAATCATTCACAATCTCACTCACTGGTATTCTGCATTGCTATATATAAGGCGACATCGAAACGTCCAAACTCTCTAATTCAGACTTTGTTCAAATACATATAGATGATTGCAAACGAAATCCCATGTAATACCACTATTATCAACCGAGTAGAGAATTATCAGCTTTAGCGAGGTTGAGATTCGATGTATCATATAACCTGATAGTTTGACACATTTTCCAATACAGTCGATCACAGAAATCCGTTCAAATGCAACATACTGCGCCGTTCGTTTTCATCGCTGTGAAACATCACTTGGGAATAGTTCTGACCAAATGAATGTGCCAGAAAAGTGGCAACGCCATCATCGTTATTTCGGACGTGAAATTAGTGTTATTCCACCGTCAAAATGTGTGTTTCCATCATGCGGTTTTAGAGACGTATTTCCTGGCTGGGTAGTATACACATTGCAGAATTTAAATCAACCACACAACATATCCCCTGTTGTCTAAATGTTTCGCCGTGGTGGACACTAAGCACCATTTGCGGTGGCACTGCGCATAAGAAACTATGGCGTAATGTCTAACCAATGAAATACTTTTTTTAACATTATCAAACCAATGTAAATCTTTCAGTGAATATTACACGTGTGTTCATCTCGAGAAATGTGCAAGGCCATGTTTACATGATAAATGCTCATTTGGTATATGACGTAGGCAGCAACCGCACACAGTAAAATTAATTTCAAAATATTTAACAGGTTACCTGTATAGTTTTGTGGATATTGATAGTCTGAGCGTTTATGGATTGGTCGATTCCAATATGACCGATGTATGAGCAGAGCTTAGCTAGAAATGGGCGAGGAATAGATACAACTGGAAGGTCCATTGAAGCATTCGTGTTAAAATATTATACTCCGAAAATATTCATATCAATTGTTAGATCAAAACAAATTATGTTATTAAACAATAACATTGCTATTATCTAAGACACTACTCATAGAATATTATAACAACGACAATTCGAAGAAAACACAATTCACAATTTAATAACAATTTCCAACATTCTGTGTTAATAAACAGAACAATTCCTCCACAGATTCAGCTGAATAACAATACGAAAGTGAATCTAGTATAATATATTAGACACGAGTTCCAACAACATCGCTATGTAGCCAAGTGAAAATGGAAAATTAGTTACACATCAGGCCAAACATTAATGCATGTACCAGTCAAATATGAAAACAAAACAAGGTCACCCTGCAACGGTGGGGTCATAGCCAATAATCCTGACAAGCACATACCAATTTTGGATGAATCCAATGTATAGGTTCATATGGCGCCATAATCATATAGGTTGAAGTCAATATCCATAATCATAATGGACTAAAATAGTCAGTCAAAATCCTGGAATAGTCCGTCTAGTTGTGCGAATTGTATGTTTTTACTAAGCATGCTGTTGATTATTTTGAATCCAATATAACTGGGCCATAGGCAGCAACAGCACACAGTTAAATTGGTTTCAACATACTTACCAACTTATCTGTGTAGTGTTCTCGAAATTCAGATTCAAGGAGTGCATGGGTCGATCGATCCGAACACGGGCAACGCGTGTTTGGGGCTTATCTAGAGATGGGCGGGCATAGCTAAAACTGGATTTCGCCATTACATCTTTTCATTACGTGATTCCACAACGCATAAACCTGAGCAACCTTTAGAATGAGGCAAGCTGTTCTCAGAATGATGTCGCCAATGTATGTCTACTCGTGGCTGTGACATCATTATCTGATCGTTTGGTCATGCAGCACAGTGTTAAAGGCCCAGAGGGCTATGTAAGGCGATACTGTCTTAGGATGCACTGCCATGATTGTGATGAGTATGAGAACATTATTTACTGGTGTGGTAAATTTGAGCTTGCACTCTCTCTCTCTCTCTCTCTCTCTCTCTCTCTCTCTCTCTCTTTCTCTCTCTTTCTCTCTCTCTCTCTCTCTCTCTCTCTCTCGTTCTCTCTCATTCTCTCTCTCACTCTCCATACAAATTGTGTATATAAGTTTAATTATACGCTGCCGTCTAATAAGTCTGTAGGAAGCTGGCGCGAATAAGTTGCCAGAACTTATGCCCAATCCCATTGTACAGATGTTACAATAAAATATGGTTAAAAAGAAGAGGATGTGATCAGAATCAATCTGAAACGGACAACTATTCTGGTTTTGGAACCTCATCGCTATGCATACAATCGGAGGCCAATTCATGACATCTGCAAATCCTGATGATATCACATTGGATACAAGAAGTCAGAATTCTTATGATAGGTAATGGGATTGGAGATCTATAGAACATAAGAAACATTCATTACATGATGTAGCACTCTCTCACGCAATCAATGTGTTATTCTAATGAACAACCAACATAGAAAATGCTAAAAGTGACGTATTAGTCGGCTAATGACGACAGCTAGCTGACACAGATCATCCGCTTCCTCACAGTCATCTTGAAATGGCCCTGTCCTTTCTGCTTCATACAAGAAAACAGCCAATTTGTGTGCCTGAAATAAACATTGTTGTGTATGATATTATTAATATAAGATATGACTCGTACCGTATCATAAGCATCTAGCTATAATGATATATGCGATATGATTTGCTATTCCTCACCCTATTCTCTGTAAATATCCGTTTAGTGGAAGTAGATTTACCATGCTGCGTGCACGCACATACACACACGCACGCATTCATACACGCACATGTAGCTCGCGGGCTATCGTCGTGTCATTCCGGTACGAAGAACCCGCCCATTGCGCCACACGATCACGACGAACGAGGGGGCTGGTTAGCTCTGAGTCTCGGGGTTCTGCATCCCATGGGTTTTCACTCCGCGATATACATAGACCGGCTCCTAAGGCCGTGGAACTCAATTGTTCCGGTGGGGCCATGCGACCATTGCCACCAACATTGAACTGCACAGTGTCAGCCCAACTATCTGTGTCACCGGTATGTCTTTCCATATCAATTTAACTATGGAGAATAATATGTAATTAAAGAAAAATAACGGGTTGTCAAACAAGGATAAATCGTTTGACAGTAAATGAGCATATACTATAATACATAAAGTAGAGCTAGCTAGTGTACTTTGCACGTGTGGTCGCTGGAGGCACCACACAGACTCGTAACCCCACAGAGGTATCCCCGCAAGGGAGGCATCTGCACAACGAGGGCAATGATTAACTTAATATAAGCTGTTATACATTCATGATACAAATGAAACAGATTCCGGATGTTACAAGAGGGATATGCCTCGCACGGGTTCCGGCTACCTAGATGCTACTAGTTGGTGCGAGAAGTAATAGCCTTGCGCAGGCCTCCGTCACAGGATATCTCGCTTATGCGAGAGGCAAGTGCCTCACGTGGGCCTCCGGCACAGGAAAATACCTTCGACACTGAGGCAGAGGAAAAGAGCTGGCAAAACGGCCACTCTTTTGTTCGACAAAAATGCAAGGGAAAAGACCATCCTACTGAAAAATATAATTAACATGATGCATACTGGTGTACGTGAAGATGGAGCAAGCGACTCCCGGAGGATTCACAAGTCCGTGCTTTATGTCATTCCAAGATACTGCATTGGTAGGTGCCGTCTTTATTTATGCGGACCTTCTGCCATTCCTAACCTACCATTTAGGTTTTAGAAACGAGAACTAGGTTAGGCCGCAAGTAGCAAAGGTTCCTACTCATCATTAGACATGGCTATTCAATGGGCGCAGACGCCCTGCTTCCCGTAGGGTGGCTTAGAAAGCATCTACCTCTATGGATAGCGGCGTGCATGTTACTTCACAACACATCTGAACTGGGTGAGATTCCAGATGCCCTGCTTCATAACCACATAAAACATCACTGGACGATGGCTACATTTTACACAAGCAAATTTAATGACACACCGCAAGTATCCTTCTCATAAGGGCGTGGCAGATTCCAAGATCCTGCCCAGACACTGCACCGAGTTGGATGGAGATGCATGTTTCGTCCGTCACCAATCCTATGGAATTAACTATTGACCTGGCGTTAGGTTTATGTTCCAATATGCCCAATATGTACTGCGGGCCGGAATAATATATTCTACCATAATAATAATAACTACATATTTTTGCAGTGCTTTCCTTCTTTGGCAAAGATGTCTAACTACTAAGTATCCGAAGATACAGTCGGAGATGTGTGTAAAACAGCACTTTGGCAGTCACTGCTCGAAAACCTCCGATAGTTTCCCAGAGTCAGATCAGTACAACGAGCGGGTGGGGTATCCAAACAATTAATAAGAGTTACGGCTGAGTGGATCGTGGAAAGAGACAATTACTAAAAAAATATGAGGGCCTATAGGTATTTGGCGAATTTTACATAACCTTGCCGGTGTGCCGGGCTAGACTACCACAACAGCCGGAAAAGAGGCGTACACTATATGTCCTCTAAGAAGAAATTGTCCCTGACTATTTTAACCTAGGCTACCGAGCTGAATAGTCACGGTTAGTCGATAGCATGCCCGGCTCAATATATAGAGCACGGTCAGCGACCTCAGTGTAAAATTGTTGGTGGCAGGAATAAATGATGCATATATTGTTGCTGTATATAATCTCCTAGCGTACTGCGGTCCAAAGTTTTACAAAAATAAACAAAACATATAAATCGATGGCTACTTTACTACCATTACAATTAAATAATATCACAGGTTTTACAGTTTGATTAGATGAGGTGATGAGTATATATAGGTCACATACCTAATATGGTGTGGTTAGTTAAAGACTTACAGTAAACATGGATAATATAGACAGTTTAATAAAGAAATAATAACTTGCGGTCTTAAGACCGATGCGGTACCTGTCAGTCATCAGTACCCTTTACGGACGCAAATTTATGACAATAAGACATAAGATATATAGTTGCTCGAGTACCTAGTAGTTACTTGGACATAACAGGCTATTATGTTACTGAAATTGAGACGCTCCGTAGAGGTAGTGCGAGTTGACACATTCTCTTGAGGATGGAAGGTTTCTGCATGCAGATCCCCGCAGCTGGTTTCCGCAGATCGGTCTCCGCATCTGATTCCAGGAGTATATGGTACAAACTCATGCTGGTAACAGAAGCAATGAAGTAGTGTCTACTAGATCATCTCTATAACTAAAACAGTAATTAAACAGTGTGAAGAAAGGTCTCTGTCCGGCGACGGAAGCATGAAAGCTAAACATAACCTATTAACAGATAGGGTTACTATGTATACTATTTCTATGCATGTACATTTGGAAGCATACGGTGCGTGGTGCGTCACATAACTCTTCCAGCGCATCGGGCAAAGTCTACTTGGCTGAGGTAAAAAAGTTACAAAGGCAGCCGCACGACGTGCAATACAGTGGTTTAATCTCCAGTTTCGCGTGGTCGACAGAGCTGACGAGTCATCTACCAAGAAATATTGCTGCTCTACATTATGTAGAAGCCTAGATACATGGTCCGAAGACCATCCCGCAGAAAGTTCCGCTTGTTGTGTCTTCGCAAATGGGAACCATGATTTTAGTTTATTATTGCATCTGGATGGCCGTCCGGGAGCATCCAAACTTAGTTAGTGCGGGTTAGCGAGAACCGCTTTTACGTGTGGGTGAGTTGAAAGCCGCAAGGACCCGCGGTGGATGTGCTGTATCTTTCTTATCTGCAGGTATTCCAGTCCACTCGTCTAGTCCACACCTCCAGTCAGTTCTCGACTCTCGGCCTCCACGCCGACGATGCTCTCGATCTTCGAATTTCACCCCCTTTTATACTCGCTGAGACGTCAGAGCTGGCTGCCTGAATCAAGTATAGATTGCTGTACCAACCAATCAGCGCGCTAGACTACTGTGCCGTATACACAATTATCTATATATTACTATATGCATATATCTGTAAAGTGACGTAGTAGGTCACGTGTACACAAATCACTATCTATCCAGCTATATATATATACGCGATTACGACGTTATAGAAATATTTTGAGCATAATTTGACGGGGAAAATCGCCGATAACTCAGCCATTTCTAAACCGATTTTAAAATGGCTTGCAGTTTTGAAAAGCTCGTCAAATTCTGCTTTTGATTGGTACCAGGAACGACGAAAATAAATAGAGTAAAGGTTTTTACGAGTACCTACTCGGTACACTAGAGGTACGCACTCGCCTCTATTCTTGACACGCGTGTCGTTAATGAAGCGTCCGAGCACGCGCGCATGCGCACCACGCGTTCTAACGAAATGCCTCTCGTATAGGCCCATATGCGCTTATTGCTCTACCCATGGGCGTGTGCTTATGGAAATGACCCCGGGACGGGCGGCCCGTACACAGCTTGGCTGGGACGGCAAGTACCCGCCTGGTCGATCTGTGTCAAACACGCATGCACGCGGGCGCGCACACGCACTCACGCACGCACATACCAGTACGCACACACACATCCACGCCCGCATTCACATACACACACGCGAGTACTTGAGCGCGCCCACGCACATACACCCCCGCATGCACGCACGCACACACACACACTCGCACGCACGCACGCACGTACGTACGCACGCACGCACGCACGCACGCACGCACGCACGCACGCACGCACGCACGCACGCACGCACGCACGCACGCACGCACGCACGCACGCACACACGCACGCACGCACGCACGCACGCACGCACGCACGCACATGCAGGCACGTGAGTGAGTGAGTGAGTGAGTGAGTGGGTGGGTGGGTGGGTGGGTGGGTGGGTGGGTGGGTGGGTGGGTGAGTGAGTGAGTGAGTGAGTGAGTGACTGAGTGAGTGAGTGAGTGAGTGAGTGAGTGAGTGAGTGAGTGAGTGAGTGAGTGAGTGAGTGAGTGAGTGAGTGAGTGAGTGAGTGAGTGAGTGAGTGAGTGAGTGAGTGAGTGCGTGCGTGCGTGTGTGATTGAGTGTGGTGAGGGAGGGAGGAAGAGACGGAGGGAGCAGGTGAGAAAGCGAGAGGGACAGGGAGAGTGACCGAGATGGGGAGGCATGTCTATCATAAAGGCCTCCCAACATCTTGTGCCTAGGCTCCTAAGCAAATGTCTTGTTCATTGATTCAGATGATATTTTCATTCCAACAATACTGGTATTACCTATGCAGAATTATGTAAACACACAAATCAGATGGGGTTTAGGACATAGCTGATGATTTGATTATCATTAGACTGTTAGTAATTGTTTATTCCATTTTAATGATTAAGAATTAATCATTAATTCCTACCTGACATGGATTATTGTAAATGTAAATGTTGTCCTCGGAAACATCACCATGTACCATGCCATTATCGTGAAGTACCAGCAACGCTTCTGCAACTTTCGCAAATATGGTTATAACTTCATTCACAGTAAATATATAATCCGCATCAATGTATCTGGCTTTGGACCTTGCTCGAAATACATTTAATGGCAATAATGGTCCAGAAATAACAGGTTCTGTCCAGGATCTCTTATGAAAACAGAGATTAAAATTGAAAACATGATGCCTATCAAATAATGCCTTATTTGCAATTTACCTTACCATAAATTGCGTTGGTCAACAAGATTTTCGGCTCTGTGTGATTGAACAACATGCTGTAGTACAATGATTATGAGCTCGTCCAGCAAAAGCAAATCTAACAGATTTATATCCATAGCCCTCTTCCGACATGATGGATCCCCAGCTGTGATCAGGTTCGAAATATATTAATAGCCTGTACCAGACATGACTTCCCGCCTGGAGATTGATTGGTATCACACCCGCCATTGGATTCTTACCAGATATTACCTGGCTAGAGATTCCTTTTTGTGGCTTCTTCACGGAAGGTTGTGAGAAGACACCAATACTATTGGTTGACTTGACACTGGTTTTCATCCATCATAGTAATGGATGAATCCAGTTTTAGCTATGCCCCGCCCATCTCTAGCTAAGATCCACCCACGCTTTGCCGTGTTGGGGTCGATCCTTGCACTCCCTAAATCTCAATTTCCAGCAAACTATATTGGTAAGCTGTTGACTATTTTGAAACTAATTTGTCAGGGTGCTGTTTCTGCCTTTTACAACAGCGACCAGTCAGATTATTTTCAAATTATTCAACAGTATGTTTAATAAATTGCAAAGAAATACAATCCATATAACCTGACGGACTATTAAGTAATTAAGACGGACACAATCAAGTCATTCATAATGTAATTGGTTATGGCATCTTCCTACACACCACGTGGTTGATTATTCTGGATCCTCCAGTCCCCTTCTAACCGTCCATATACTGATGTTGCATTGCACTTGTAGAACAGTCGCTTAGTGCATGTGCCTTTAAACTATCAAACACCATACGTACGCACGCACACACACACGTACGTACGTACACACGCACATGCACACGCACGTTAACAGGTAGAACAATGTCGTATGCAGTATTTTCCATAATGTTAGGACCATTGACAGCAACAGCTGATGGTAGCATCAGCATACTAGTCTTCTTCTTGATTGTGATGATGACGATGGCGAAGCTGATGATGGTGATGCGGCTGACAACACTTGTTGGAATCTAGTGCTGAGAAATGCGATGTTTTCTGAGCGGGCATATGCTCTAGCATTAGGTACACATGCCCAAGCACGGACCATCACTGCTGCGCCTTCACTGACGAACTGGTGTTGCACAGTATGTGCATTGCTGAGTTTGATATTAGAGTATGATTGGACAGTAGGGATTCCTGAAGGCTCGCAAGTGCAAGTATCCACTTTGATCCAAATGGCGTCTGGAGGTGCCCAGCTGTAACATTTGCATATAGCTATACATTATTGATACACATGTATCATTGTATAGATACATCTTTGATTTCCATGCCACATATAAAGGCTCAGAAGGACTCGAAAGCAATGTGCCACACATATGCAGTGATGTGTGATGTCAGTTGAGCTTCAGAGGATTTTGCTCAAGATTCTGCTCTTCATCCACTTCTCCTCGGCCCTAAAGAAGATGGCATCATCATTAGTTTCATTTATGTCAGACGGTTTTACATCTCTGAACTCAGGGTTGGCTTCCCACGTGATGACGTGTGTGGCTTTGGGCTATTTTACCCATTGGAAGCAGTTCATGAAAGCGACCCACTTCTTCATCGAAAAAATTAACATGATCATATTAAGTACCATATCTAGTTATTGGACGTGGATGGTTTCGTCGTATTCTTAAACGGTTCTAGACATAAGAAGAGGTAACATTTGAAGAGCACTCGTAATACACACTCTCCTTGTAGTGACCCTGTCGAATATGCCAACTTTGAAGAACGAGTTGGGTTGATGCGAACATTTAATTGTGTGTTTGACAGTTGTCTCACCAGTCCTAGTTCCTCATCATCAAAATTAGGTTAATAGAGGCATAGAAGAATGTCGATTATGTGTTGATGGAACGGCTGGTGTCACCATACCTCGTCATGCACAGACACAGATGCCAGGCACTGTGCCCTCTATTAATGCCGGTTTGCCAGTTCTTATAAATTGCCAATATTACCTCTGATACAGGATAACGTGATATTTGGCAGAAGTTTCCCAATGTTGGTTTAAGACCACAATTATTCTCGTGTTAAAGGCAGTTCTCGCTATTTTCGATTTTTGCAATTAGCCAATGCGATGAGTGTGCCTTCTCCAAATGTCAGAATTAAAACATACATTCAATATATGCTTTGCTTGAATAAAGCGCCTTTATAACTGGAAATAAAACAGTTTACACATTCTTACCAGCGTCCAGGAGAACAAGCGGGTCGACTGTAGCTGCCAGGGTATTTGACTTGCGAAGCCTAGTTCCATCAATCGTGGACGCCCCACGCACTAGCTGCTGCTTACTAGTGGCCCTGATAATAAAGCCAACATAACCATGTGATAAGTAAATGCATTGCTACTCAAATGCCACTATCCTGGTATTCCAGTGGCTCATTAGAAGCTGTATTAATTATATTTGAGGACCACACTTTCATCTATGCATAATATAGTAATAAACTGACCTTGCATGCGCAGGGTACATAGCGTGAGGACGAGATGTCATCATAAAGAGAAACATATAGTAATTAATTTAAATATGTAGAGTATTCACGTAGATAAAGGAGGAAGGAGAGTACATAATGAGGGGAGGACTAACGATAGTAGCACACCTGTATGCTACATGGCCTATACCAATGCGTACGATGGAGGTGGAGCTGACGTGTATAACAACTTTATATGAGGATACAATGCATTCTGCACATGATGCGATTCCTGCTAGACTATTCATTAGGTTTTCACGATCTCTATTTCCTAATACAATAATTAAGATATTGCAATTTCTAGTAGTATCTGTAGGTTACATACCTGGCTTTGACAGCAGACCACGTGTACAATACAGGGTTGATCGCTGAATTCACAGGTAAGAAAAACACTGCAGCCACCGTGTACATCACAACTGTAAAAGGGAAATCAGAACTATGGAAGCATGTGCTACACATTTTAAAGACATCCGATTTCTAAAATATGCTTCTAAAGTGTTATTCATTCTAGAACTATCCATTATTCAAATGTCGTACATAGTAATTACATCAAAAGCAGCGTGGCAGTATACCGTCACTGATTACGGAGGCGATCCGGCCAGTCATTCAAGTAGATGGCGTCATTTTAATTACCGCATGATGCCACAATCAGAATGAAATATAGCTCCGTCGGAAAAATAGAAAAGTGTGTCACTAGTGGAATAATTGTATGTTTTGTGTGGGTTTTAAAAAAAATAAGTTCATCATATAATAAACATTATGTTAAATATGTTAAAGCATAGCAATAGCCTGCAGCCAAACTAATTTCAAGATAGTGAGCAGATTACCTATACAATTATCTTGAAATTTAGGTTCTTGGAATGTATGTTTCAATGTTTCCAAGCGATTCAACAAGTGTACACAGTGGGTGGAGCTTATCTAGAAATGTTCGGGGCACAGTTAGAACAGAATCCCTCCATTCTACTCCAGCCACGTCAGACATGCACTTGACTAACCTAACTATATTCGTGTGGCACAATAACATTGTTGTGTTATAAAAGCAGCTGATGTGGCTTTGATTGGATGTACTTTTTATGTCCTCCTTTTTCAAGCCAACACCGTTTCTTTATAGAAGATAATACCAATTAATTGCATCGATGCTGTAAGCCATCCCAAAATAATTTCAATGTGCAAAATCTCTTGACTTGTTGAATATTTTGAAAACAATTTGACTGAAAGTTGTTGGTGGCTTAGCCAAAGTCAAATTGTCTTCAAAATAGTTGGCAGGTTTAGAGATATAACCTCTGGAATATTCCGTCTGGAAAAACTCAACACTCGGACGGCCACGAAGAAGTAACTCTAAAATTAGAGATATAGCACTTTCTGTACCGTCTCTCATATATACCTAGTAATACCATTGGGATATGTGGGCAATGGAAACTCGGAGGGTATGCTATAGCCTAGGACTATTGCGTGCATATATGTATATATATATATATATATATATATATATATATATATATATATATATATATATATATATATATATATATATATATCTGCCATTCGCACATACCTGGAATGGTAACATTTGTGGTAAGAGACAATATTCCCATCACACTGATAGGCATCCAGCAGATTAGATCTGTTGACACAATAAGCATCATGCGCCGAGCTAGCGCCAGTTCTCGTCTCTGTTTTCGATTACGTGATGAGGTTACACTATTAGATGATCTGAGAACCACCACATACATAGCAGTATATCCGAACATGATTACCAAACAAGAAACTGTGTTCAACACTATAAAGATTGCTGCTGAATATTCCCAACCAGCAAACCGAGACTAAAATAAATAAATTAATTAAGAAATATGATGAATAATTAAATGCCTTTTAAAAAAAGAGGCACGAGTAATGATTATATCATCCTAATTAAATGTGAAACATTATGCAATTTAATTACTGTGATATATGGATAACATATGAATGTTTCCAACCCATTTGACGCCTGGAACCACGATGGCTTTATATGACCAGTTTAAACATAACTATTTCAAATGTAAAATTCAGTCTGTGAATATACCTCTGATGTCGATTTTGAAACTGGTGTATGCGGGTGCAAATTGAAAATGACCATATCAATCAACTGCATCGGCACTAAGTGTCAGCAAATCTGGTTCCCTTGCAACTGTTGATTATTTCTGCAGTCAGATGCGAAAGGCACTAATGACCAAACATATCAATATGTTTGCAGCACTAAACTAGTTATAGGTAGGTCTATTCGAGGCAAATCACTTACACAGTTAAATATTTTGAAGCGATACTGCAATTTTCCAAATTATCTAACACATACCTGTGATATTTGCAGAGGCAGGCAGACACCAGTACGTCCATAGAATCTACCCTTGTTGAAATAATCAATGGGAAGAACCGGTATAGTACAGAGGGCAAGCGCTATCAGCCACTCCACCAACAGTAGTTTCCTAATTCTATTCAGTGTCAGACGCGGTACTGCCAAGGGAAATACGATGCATATGAGCCTAGTGAAAAAACAGAGTTAATGTGGGGTGTTTATTATGTGTATTGCAATGTGTGATGTTGACTCGGTGAAGACGACACTTGAGAATAGTAAGCACAGTGCATTTTGCAATGGCATGGCATGTATAGCCATCATGGAACACATGAAAATCCATGCCATAGATTAAGCTGCAATAGCCACGCTGACAATTACATGTGTGGTTACATAGATGGAATAGGTGCAGCTTAGCATGTCCAATATAACTTAACATGACATCTATGTTATATAATAGCATTATAAAGCCATTTCTTGGCTGGTAACGTTTGCTACATCTACAGTTTTACCATAACTGAAACTCTAATTGTCATTCGCACATGCGCTATGGTTAACCGCACTAGACTGACTCTGGCATGCCTAATATCAAGTAAATCATCAATTCATTTCAACGCATTTGAATTAATAATATTGGTCCGTGTGTTAAGGGTGTATCCGCATTCATATGTTCACATAAACGCGTCCACCTCTTAATTGTTCATGCACAATTGGCGTTTGTACGTACAACACGTATCCCTTTACACCGGCACTGTTTGACAGTTAGCAGGAAACATTCCAGGTGATGGTGTACATATACTATTCTGACCAATGTGTTCTATGCGAACATAAATCTCGAAGTCAAAAACAACCAAGTGAAATTTGTCTGTTTTCAGAATGTATTTCGTTCTGTATGTATATAATCGGTTAGCATCTTACCTGTCCACTGTAATGGTTGTTAATGTAGAAACTGACACCTCACTGGACAACGTAGCTAGTATCCCAGCAAATTGGCAGAGGGTACCACCACGCCATTCGTCAGCGTGTGTAATGTAACGACCTCTGAAATTGCAGTAGAAAATGGAACTCATTGTTATAAGCTGGACACCGCTTAAACATGTTAAAGCAAAAGAAAGGGATTCGTCGATGCCATTTATAAGCATTCATCCTTGAGAATTGTTTTCTCATTAATAGGTTAAGAACTACTAACCTGTAGTAAATGTCGACTGAAGCAATACGGATCATATAACCTCCCATCAGTCCATCAGCTACCGCCAGATTACTGATCATGATACTGTGTACTGGAGTCTGATCCCGTCCTATCTGCCGCCACGCAATCACTATTACGTTACCAACCAATGCAAGAGTACCTGCACACAGACACACCAAAGCAAACAGACTGAAGAAGTAGTGGGAAAAGTATTCCACTGAATTCCCCATATATACTTATACTTAAGATTGTGATTCCTATGAGTTTCCCAACAAACACAATGAAGCATAGGTTGCAGTGCCATCAGTATTGATCAATTTGCCTGAGACCAACACTTTGTATGTGGGAAACGTCTCCGAATTTACAGACATGGCTCTGAACCCAGAGTGGCGTCATATATATCGGAAAGCCAATGTGAGACGTTGAGATGTATTTGCCATATTTTTATGGAAGACATATATACGATTTATATTACATATTCGAATTCTACAGCATAGTTATTATTACTATGTCTAGGTAATTGAATGCAATTTCTCAACTAGGTGTCATCAACGTATGTACCAAATCCATATCCATCAAGTATTAGCAAATACGCATACTTAGCTGTCAATATTATCGATCGACGGGAACTTCACACCATCAGTGTGGATGGGTAGCCAGCACGTGTGGCTATTAAAAAGAGATGGTGATGCCAATTTTTTCAGCTGTAGCATTGACAGTTTTGCAGAAGAGCAGTGTCGAGAAAATACAAGTATGTTCATTTTGGCTATGTGTAATTGAAATGTTTGAGCATTGTGCATTATACCATGGACAGATTCGATATAAGACATGCAAGAATCAGGCCGATAATCATATTAGCTTTGCTGTGGTGAAATCACTTCTGATCCCGTGATGGATTACCCCGCTGTAGGCGGGCATGGTGGCGCACATAAATTAAGAAGTATTACATAGCAGCCTCTGTATGCATTCAGGAACAACAGAACCTCTGCTCGGAAATCAGTTGGAAACATAGGTGTGTACGAGAGACGCACTTATACAACAATGGCAATGAAATGGTCGGTGCCAGGGATGCCCTGTTTGCTAAGTCAGCATCTATGACGTGCTGTGAAATGTCCCATTGCCTCAGAAAAATTGCGTTGTGGAACGATCTGGTCATTCCTGTTGATTTATCACAACCAGACCGGTCCGAAATGGATGTCTGGTACCGGCTTCTGCATTTTTCAAGGCAAACTTGCTACCAATATCCATACCAGTTAGTAGACGGCTATCCGACAGATACACTGAAGCTGGGCATCAATACGAGCAAGTTACTACCTTGATTAGTTTGGCAGCCAACCTGGAATCTTTGGTCCAACCTTGCACTGGAGTACCCGCAATAGGTGCGTGCAGATTATGTATGATGGGGCCATCCGTATCAGGAATCTGAGGCATGCCAAGCTGTCACCTTTGAGAATTTTGAAATAAATGGGTTGTTGCCATTGCACCCACTGCGAACATTTAAAAAAAACAACCAAAGATTAAATATCTCAGGATGTCGCTGAACCATTTTCACAATTTTGGTGTCTAAGCATATGTTTTAGAGCATTCCCTATCGAACGATGTGATGATCTTGGGGATTGATGGTCAAGGTCATTGAAAGCAATAAATGGTCGTACTAAAATGGATTTATTTTCTAATAAATTCCAATAAAATCATCAGTATTGTGCTGGCAGAGGCATGGTCGATGTAAGTTGAGGCTATGTGCGTGTTCCCTTCTATCTGGTCTCACTAGTATTGTCAGTGATGCTTTACTCCATATACCTGTGTAAAATCCAGTACATGCCAGATTCTCTCACCTTTCTGAGTACCCAAATTATGGTATTTTCTATCTAATCATGGACCTTACCATTTGTAGAGCAAAGGATCACCCAAAGCCAGATGCTTCATTGGAAAGCTACGTTTCCATGATACAGTGTGCAGTAATGTCAGCAATACTGCAGAGCAGTGAGCGGAGCAGTGAGCCCTGGCTGCTACACTGATAATGCTAATTTTGCATTCATAACATGCGCTCACAAATTTGCAGAACTTTGTAAACATTTACCTCATCTGGTGAGATTCTACAGTTCACTATGTCAAGGATCCCCTTTACATTATGATGTGCGCTGGTCAATGGATTGGTTGACTCTTCAAGCCCTCAGGTATCATTGATATACCTCGCTAATGTGGTTTCAATCATCGTATCTGTCCACATCACATTCGAGGTCCTACGGAGATGACGAGTTTTCGCCTTTATGAAATTGCCTACATATTCCATCAGAAATATGGGATCACGAGACTCATTGCACGTATGTGTAATGGCAAGATTGCCACCTTTTCAGATCTGCAGAATAAAATCCTGAGCATGACTGCTTGGGGAATCCATCTAGCCAGAGACACCAGCCATGAAATCAGGTCATGCTCATCATAGGCTTCCTGAACAATATACTGTACAACTGATTTTTAAGGAAATGTTAAGGCATGGAGGGTCTGAGGACACGTTTTTCCTGCCAATAATGCTCAGGAGGAATGACATTCCTCCACGACGCAGCACCATGTTCGTAAATCTGCCAGATATGTTAACATTAATCTTATGCAGCGCTAGTTAGTTGAAGTACTATGATATCTTGCCCTACCTGCTTTGAGGCCATGGATGTCAGCATCATTTTGTCTTTTAAGCATGACTGCCGTGGTTGAAGAAGGCAAACACGGTACCACTTGCATACCCCTTGACCATGCACTGATAGCTATAAGGGAAGTGATTTCACTCCTTGCTGCACATGCTTTGCAATCCTAGCGATAGACAGTTCAATATCACCCTCATCCTCACTAGATAATGTAAGGAGAGACGCGTTAACTTTAAGTTGATGACGTCACAAACAACATTAAAATTTGAATAAGGCCGCTTATAAATTGCTTATGGGCCTAAGAATGTTAATCTGACACGACAGATGCCATGTTTTCAAAATATTATCCAAAATTGGTTAAATTGATCTGGGACTATTTTGTCCGATTTCCATATGGTTGAGTGATCACTCAATACTATGATTGATCAGTGAACTTCCATATATGGCATTATACATGCTTCTCGGCGCGAAAATTGCTGCCAAAGCATGTGTCAGGGAATAGCAAGATTAGTGTCTGTGCAGGCGTGAAACAAGCGAGATGTGTCTGGTTCTTCCAATGTCACGTTTTTTAAGTGTTCTTATTATTTTATGTGAGCGGTAGGGTTTCCTTTTAAGAGTATCAAGCCAAGTTATAATACTAAGTAGTTGAACATCAACGTTTTATATTAAGTTGAATTAGTAGTGATAGTCCTAGGTGCCGTAATTGATTCCAATGGAGGAGACATGAAATCTACAAGAGAACTGAGGTAATCGATCGGTCGATCATTTTCGCCTGATCTGCGATCACATTTCAATAAACACTCAGCTATCAAACATCTCTCCACGCCATAGGGACACCTCACTTAGCTCGCCTACCATCACGCCTGCCGGCTCCGGGTTCAAATCAGCCATGGGGAACCTCTTATCCTCCCGAACCCGCCATTGAACCTTCTTCAGTAGTCATTCATCTGCTCATGGGTCTTCTAATCTTATGACCCATCGTCGAACGCTTCTACGATAATCTTCAGTCTAGTCCGGGATCGCGTTCCACCCATAAAAGCTGCAAACATAAAGATCAATCATCGAACATTCTTAATCACCATAGAGATGTGTCGAACCCGTTCTTTATATCTGCGCATCAGTTATCAGAACACTGATGTAATATAGTTATCTTCTTCGAATTACATTTCGGGACTCGATTCTTAACAGCAGTCATCCGAGGATAGTCTTCAACGAATCACCTCTGGAGCTCCATTTTGTTTAACGTCATTGTGCTTTAACGCCCACATTGGGCGTTGCTTATATATGTTTCGCCAGTGACGTCACGCTCCTTATATTCCCGTGCCTGTGTTTATATCACACATATATATCGATTATTATTCCGGATTTTGGATCATCTTCTTCGACCACCCCTCCAGGGTCGAGCAACTCAACTATGACAGACTACAGTCTTTACGTCTCTACGAAAGATATGCAGATGTTGGTATGACATTACACCAACAAACACAAAACATAATATACTATACATCTTAATTACTTAATTAGTATAGGTTAGTAATTACTTAATAGCATACTGACTACTACTTATAATGAAGGTCGGTGATGAATGAATCATTCCAGTAGTAAATTTTCATAATAATCTTCTATTCCTACGAAAATGGACATTTCTCAGACCCATGTTAGAAGTTATTTCCAGCGGGTAAAATCAGTAAAGATTTAAGTTACACGCTTTTATACAATTCGACTCAACACGACTTAACATAATTGATTCATTATTTAAACCGAATCATATCCCGTCGCTTATCGAGACAAGAAGGTCAACAATTTTATGTTTAGTGCTGTTTATACGTTTCGGTGTCAAGCAGTTAATGGTTGGTATAACATTTTACTCTAAACATTAACTGATTATGACCAAAGGTCCAGTAACTTAATTGCTAAGCATGGAATCATTGTGCCAAATTACTCTATGTTAACGACTGATTTATAAACCGAATTATAGTAGGTTTGATGCGTCAACTTTCGCTGAAATAGCATGCACCGTGAATTCGTCCAATCTTAATTCAAATTATCTGTGATATACCATTACTGTCCGTCCATCTCATCCATTTTATTCCGTTTCATCCAACCGTGCAATTGATGCTATTTTCAATTGAAATGCTATACATATATTACATGTTTTTTAACAACTGATATTGGTATCTGTTTTTCTTTGTCTAATTAACCCCCTCTGACGCATTCGCTGCCAACAATGATATGCAGTTAGTTTAAGTCCATTCTTAGGAATTAATAATTTGCAACTTTGTCTGGGATATCCAATCCACATACTTGATTAACAACCAATCCATCGACCATTGAGATGGGACCATAGCATTTATTCTCGACGAGTCGTTCAACGAGTCATCCAAGTAGGAATTGACAGTCCGCCATCTTGACACACTTTATGATGATGTCATAATATGCACACGTCATTTGATTTCCAAGTTCATCGAGATGGTCCAATCATAAATTACGTCATATTAACTTAACGTCAGTCGACTTCTGGTAAATCCTAGAATTGTCACTGGCGGCCAACTTGGGTCTCTGATGATGTACACTTCAGATTGTTTTTTCCATTTCGTAACCCTGTATCTTCTTGGATAATGAGATCGCCCTATAAGGTCATTCTGAGGTCAAGAAGTCATCATATTGGATCTTGGAAAGATGATGTTACCATACTGAGTCAATTTGAAAAAGAGACCGCCATCTTGGCTCTCTTCATTCTGTCAATCCACCATCTTGAATTCATTTGAGTCATAATTGCATTGACTTAACTTCGGTTTAGTTAAGCAATTCGGATCAAATGAATTGATTAACGGTAGATACTCCCGATATTAATCCCTAGACAACAACTTTCCAATTTGAATCGCTTAATTGAGGACTACAGGGAGGCTCGCTCCGTGACAATGACATTTTGAAACCTTCTTTGGTTCTACTACGAAATTCCAGAAGACATGCACAGCCTGCTGCTCTGAGAGAATCTCTTCGCAGAAGTTGTTTGACAAGTCAGAGATCATTGTCCTTCTAAATTGTTGTATAGTTCATAGATATTGATTGAATTGCTGACATGCATTCACTTATCATATACTGCTCTTGCCACTTTATAGAATTCTATTGGCTTTCTGGGCTTCGCTGCCATTTGAATCTAAACACTGGCAGCCATCTTGCTCTGTAATAATAATGGTAACGCCCACAGCACCTATCGTCTCGTGAATGACTGATCTCCAAGATAATGTCATTGAAGCATTTCTGTACACCACATTCGGCTTTTCGACACTGTCACAACATGTCTGCAGGGAGACGACGTTTTTCATTTCCTTGTCAAGCTCACACATTTCACCACAAACGATACAGTGGCAGAGAAAGTAAAACAATGGAAGCTCAGCTTTTCTCTGCTTCGCGATTGTATGAGTATGCAGAACCGGCCATCTTATGCAATCGTTTGCATTGATGTATTGATGTATATGTTTCTATGGAACATCGTGTTATCGGTTGGATCTGCAGGAAGGTCTGCGTCCAGATGGCAATCGAGTTCACAGGCGAGCGTTTAGGATAGAAGCAAATCTCCAGAGGCTGATCAGGCAATGCCATCGTCGAATTTCCGAGACATTCACCATGGAAAGACAGATTTCTCCATAATTCACATCGGAAAGGTAAGACAGAACATTCCGCATAGGTCAAAATCATACAATGTTAACAATAGACCTACCTACTTTGCATTTCAATGTGAATTCTATGGCAAATCAAATTCAATTTCATGCCCTCTAGGACAGCATATAAAACAAATCACCACCAGAGAATCTTCAGAGCCAATAATCGCTATTTACAGCAATTTATAAGAAAGTAACAACATTAAAGTATTGTATTTTCGCAATGATCTTGACTTTGAAACATCAAGGTCATGATCTCATTAAATAGGCCATATTCTAAAACATAACTTTAGACAGCGAGATAATGAAAATCGCTCATCTAGAACCGGAGATATTTAACACTTTCTATTTTTCGATGTTAGTAACGGTTGCCATGCACACTTCAAAATGCTCAAGGATGCCAGCTTGTCATCACTTGGATTCTTGATTGGGAGAGTCGGTAGATACAACGTCTGCAAAAACCTATTGTGGGTACTCTAATGCAAGGGCTACCATCACGGCTGCTGGACAGTGATTGAAAACTGACAGATCTGCATCTGCAACTTATAATCACTCATCCAGTATCCGCGTACATGCATGCATAATCACTCACCCATGATCCACATTACTACATACATACTTAATCATCCAGTATCCATATGCAGACACATAATCGCTAATCCATTATCCACACGCATACGTAAATTCACATAGAAAGATACGCATTTACTCACCCAAGATCCACTTACAGCCACATGTAATCACTCACCGAGTATCCACATGCAGATACGTAGACCCTGCAGATGATGTAAATCCTCACATGATGACATGTCATCTGGTTGTGGTACACAGTGAACAGTTGATTTACTTGGAAGTCTGCAGCAAAATGCGTAATCATCAGATATCCTGAAATACCGCAATACTGCACATTATTGCAGGGATAATACTTACACATTTGTATACATGCAAACTTGCATGTACATAAATACCAACACATAGACGCACATCCGCATTCATACACGCCCACGTGCATGTTTGCGCAGCATGTCTGCAGTATGCACACCCGCAAGAAAATACGCATGCGCGCATGTTGACACTTACAATTGTTCGAGGACAGATAATCCTTGAAATATTCGCTCATCATAAGAGTTCACCGTATTCATAGATATGTCTCTGAAAACAAACAATGAACATACATGATTAGTAATTACTATATAATCTCCATTTGCTGCATGCATATTGAGTTTACGTTCTTGAATCCATGTACATTATGGATGATTGATCCTGTCTTGGTTGCGAATAAGATGTTTGATAGTAATGGACCATTGTTTAAAAATGTCATTAATATCAACGGCCACTTTACAGTAAGTAGGATATACGTCTGTTTAGTGGATTATGTTTCGACAAGCATGTTGAGGATTTACATCTAGCACTCCTTGTTTAAATCTGGATCAAACCACAAAGTAACAAGATATTGCAGTACGAATCTTATTATAGTATTTATAGCTGCTGCTGAACGCAACTTACAGTTTTTGCAGTGAGGATATTTCAGCAAAAGCAGCGCCCTCTACCATCTGAATTTGCCAGTATCGGAGATCTCTGAAAAAACCCCAGAATATATACTTAATATAAAGAGATCCATATCCTAGACAAGACTATGTTATGTGTTGGATTCATGTCTCTTCTCTTGCCAATGCGATAAGAGATATTCATGTGCACATATATGGACACAAAGAAAACGATTCAAATTAAAGCTGCGTGTATAGTTTGAAGTTATGGGTTGATGTTGTAATAACAGAGGGAAAAGCAGTAGTTTACACAATTACTGGAAACCGTATGCACTTTACCAAAACAACCAGAAATTCACTGGTACTATTAGTCAAGTTGACTCTGTTCAGAGAAAGAAATGCAACACTAATAGAACCAAATATGAAACAAATTCTGTCGGGATTGTGTGCCAGCTTAAGCAGATATTTGACAAGCATAGGCGAGGCAATTATCAGCCTACTGCTGTGTGCGTCATCATACAATCTGACTGATCTATGTCATCGAGTTACATTACATTACTGCTCTCCTATATCATTGTGACCAATAACCTTTTCTAGGCAGCGCTTGCAAAATCGGTTAGTTTTTCATAAGTTTGAACACCAGGGATGGGTTCGAAGGAATGTGCCTGTGCCAACAGTGGTAGTTTGTCTAATTCCACAGAAATGCAGATTACATTAGTGATGTAATTAATATTCACACATTGGCTAATGTATTCATAAGGCTGTTAAAGAGTATGTCCCAGTTAGTGTAATCATCACGGCATGCATGTCGGAGAGCCAATTACAGGACCTCCACTGGAATATATCCACCTTAGTGATAATTCTAAAACAGAACCAATTCTCTCTCCTATACCGACTGCCTAATTTGTCTTCCAACACGCTTTGATTTACGGAGCTATCCGAAAAAAATCATTACAACGCCGAAACAATTTAATTCTATCTTTTGCAAAAGATATATTTACTATTCTTACCCAAGTCCTTCCATGCTTTGTTTACAGACGCATGACTACGTCATTAAAATTAGATTTCAATCTGATTCATATTAATTCAAAAATTCATAATGATATTCATTTACCTCTGATTGCACAGGTTATGTCATCTCAATATACTTACAGACTATTTAACTTAGGCAATGGAACCGATGAATCAAATGTGCCATATTCAAGCACCGGTATTATTCCACAAAACTCCAGATTCCTGCAAGAACACACACGAGAAAGATACAATCATGAATGCTACATGCGCAATTCCCATTGATACAATCTAAGACGATTTTAAACACGGTTTAATGCAATTCTATGCATAGACAGTACTAATGCACATATCTTTATTTGAGCAACAGCATGACAATGTTAAGAACACTTGCATACGTAATACCCATGGGTATATTCCGTATTGAGCAGATGTATTATCAAGATATTAAAATCTCATAACTGGATCAAATTATTATTTGACACTGTAACAATCTAAGTGCCAGTGCATAAATTATGAAATATGTTGAATATTTCGAAACTAATTGAACTAGAACACCGTGCTGCCCTAGGAAGCATTAGCTTCTAGTCAAATTTGTCTCCAAACATTGAACAGAACATTTCTTACATCGACGTGATTTTGTTGTTTCTGGTATGTACTGTTTAAATGGCAAAGTCGCATAAACAATCTACAGAATATGACACAGTCTTTAACTTTATCGAAGTCACGTGAGTACTATGTCTTACTTTCGCCTTTTGGGTTGATAGTTAGATTACACACTTACACTGATCTGAGATTGTTTATCCCACGAAATACGCCTTTCAGTGACGCCAGTTTGTTGAAACTGAGATCTCTGCAATTAAATATGTCAGAATCATTTGCTGTGCCATATTAAAATCCCTATTGGATGGGTTCTGATACGCGAATGGATGTGTATATCTAGTAAAGAAAGAGTGATGATCTGAGTCTTAACAGTGTTTAAAACATGCTAATACTACTAACACGCATGCAGATAAATATAGGCCACGCAAGCCAGCCGTTTTCATTGAGCTTAAGAATTGGTAGTTTAACTCAAATCCCTCCCTACCGATAACACACACCCACCCACACACACACACGCACCCTCACCCCGACCACAATTAAACGTGGTCATCAGAGCCCAACGAGGCTTGGTAAATACCCCGCGAGTAGATCTTAAATTATCTTGCATGAGACCGACAGAGAGAACGATAGACTGAACAACATGCAGGCGGGCGGGCGGGCGGGCGGGCGGGCGGGCGGGCGGGCGGGCGGGCGGGCGGGCGGGCGGGTAGGCAGGCAGGCAGGCAGGCAGGCAGGCAGGCAGGCAGGCAGGCAGGCAGACAGGCAGGCAGGCAGGCAGGCAGGCAGGCAGGCATGCAGGCAGGCAGGCAGGCAGGCAGGCAGACAGACAGACAGACAGACAGACAGACAGACAGACAGACAGGCAGGCAGGTAGGCAGGCAGGCATGCAGGCAGGCAGGCAGGCAGGCAGGCAGGCAGGCAGGCAGGCAGGCAGTATGTGCATGCGTGCGTGCGTGTGTGCGTGCGTGCGTGCGTGCGTGCGTGCGTGCGTGCGTGCGTGTGTTTGGGTGCATGCTTTGTGTGCGTGTGTGTGTGTGTTTGCGCGTGTGAGCGTGCCTGCGTGTCTGTCCATGCCATTTCAACTTACAAATGACGAAGGTTTGTCAATGCCTGGAATGCACCATTTGGTACTGAATCCACATCGTTGTGAGACAGATCCCTGGTGACAAATACGTCACAAGTATGTCACAAATATATCACAAGTATGTCACAAATTGCACACTCATAGCTAGAAGATGCGCACTATTTCATCTCATAGAATTACGTGATTGCACTTGCTAGGGAGGATGTTGCCCTAATAATTCCGAGGGGTGTCTGATTTCCAGATTATCTTCTACTAGATCCCTATTGGAATCACAAAATACATCAAAGGTTGGAGTAGACTAACATATAATAGACGGATGTCTGATATGATTTAACAAATAAGTTGTCTGAAATTTTAAAGCTGTAATCAGATTAATCTTATAGATGAAATTCAGTATTTGCCCCGAACATGAAATATATATCCACCCACCCAAATTCTAAATTATAGTTCGTAATAATACACCTTAGAAACACTATTTTGCCTTACTATATGATCTGCGTGATATATTTAAAATATGCACGTTTTCCGGAGAAAAACTTACAAGTGAATTAGAAGTGGATATTTCCTGAAATCGGCTTTCGTGAAATTGAGCTGATTTCCATTGAATATGCGGTGAAAGAATACACACTATTCATAACATATTTATATAAGATTGAATGTAATGCCATACGTGTGTCACGCAGGCGTCACATTTCATTCCACGGCATATGCTCTAGTTACCAGGTAAGTGTATGGTGATTGAATACAGCAAACATTATTTCATTCCCCTCATATCAACACCACGACCTCTAAACATTCTATTATACCTATTAGATACACTACGTTATATGATATGATACAAATAGTATATACATTTTCCCGAGTAACTATCTTTATCTATTTGTGCGAATTCATATGAAATTAACATACACTACACATCATCAAATGGGGTAGGCAGAATTGAATTTTTCGTGCTACCTTTTTGTAGGCTAACGTTATTTATTTTGACAATCCCGTCAATCCAATTCTATATCTTCCATCAGCCAGGAGTACTAATCCCTGCCCAGACATTGTTATGGTGGCTTTATTGTTCGACTAAGTTATTGTCTTTAACATACTAGAAACCACACTCCTTATTTGTTTTGTCTCCACTAATTCACCTTTCCAGAGTATCCATCTATCATCTGACCTCGTATGGCGTCATAATCAGCTCAGCGCATGCATGATGACGCCACAATCATTACGTCACAAAGGGTTCCATATGGAGCGTGCTCACATCTCAAATGGTCCGACACGTTGTATGAATTACATGTCTTTGTAATTCCATGCTATTTAATAAACATGATGTTGAATATTTTGAAACTAATCTTACTGGGTGCTGTGGCTTGCCTTAGGCGGAAACAGCACCCAGTGAAGTTAGTTTCAAACTATTCAACAGCTTACATGTGTAGTCTTTTGGAAATTGATAGTTAGGGTGTTCAGAGATCGATTGATCCCAACCAGGCGTGGGTCCAAGTGCAGGGCATTGCAATTTAATGCAATTACAAATGTGTGTTAATGATTCAAATCCAAATGCAAATGCAAATGCAGCCTCGTGCCATCGCATTTAAATGCAAATACAAATGTTTGCAACTTATTCAAATGCAAGTGCAAATGTAAATGCAATTGCATTTGCAAATGCATTTGATTATTTGGGTACACACCTGGTACGGAAATTCTGAGTATGCATCTTGCATCCATGTATCTGCTGGTAGTGACTATTTTTAGTAAAACTCGCTTATTGAACCAGTCATTCCAGTGTAGCATTTTCAAAAATAGTGTTCTCTTTATCTGCACATGGAACTTTACTATGAAAAAATAATACTTATTTCACCATTAACCCTTTAACCCTCGAATTTGTTCAAAATATTTAAATTTTCTCAAAGAAAATATCTATTTGCTGACCAAGAGAAGACCATTTTTGAAGATTTACCACATGAATGACGGGCTCTACAATCGAGCTAGTCATTCCAGTAATAAATGTTCATAAATATTCTTCCCTTTGTCTGCAAATGAACGTTTCTCAAGACCACTGCAGAAGTCGTTTTTGGCTGATACGAGGGTTAAAGGGTTAAAGGGTAACCATTAAAGCATTGACTTTTCAGATTCTTAAATATTATGTTGCCCTTTTGAAAGGTAATTTCATTGATAGCCATTACACCCTTTGAAAGCAACATGTGTTAGTCAAATTACTTTCAAACTAATTATCCAATAGTATGTTCAATATTTTTGGAATTTGATTGATAGCTGCTACTGCGCCGACGGCAGCAACACGTACCAGTCAAAATACATTCAAAATAGTTATCAGCGTATGAAATATCTGTATGACTTTAATAAATATTCTGTTGAATATTTTGAAGATAATTTGACTGACAGCTGTGGGTCAAGTTTCCAGTCAAATTTGTTTCGAAATGTTCATCAGTTTATTCAAGACCTGAACTAAGATTATGACGCTTCAAGATTAACATTTTTGAATGTTAACTTTGTCTTAGATGATCTTAGTCACACATGTCTGAGTATGTGCTTATAGTCAGAATGAATGACAGGCGCTTCTAATCACAATGGGCGAACAGTAAATTAGCCCATGTCAACATAATTATCAGCATCTATTATTTATTGATCTTGGTAAATATCTCTTTGCATTCCAAGAAGATAATCTTTGAGATGTTACCACTGGAATGACTGATTCGATTATCAAGCCAGCCATTTCAGTCATAAATTGCATTTTCTTATAATGCAAAAAGACATTCAAAAAGCCAATCTTGACAACTAATGGATTAAGAGATTTCTGAATGAATGGAGTTAATGGACGTCACTGTATAGTTCCATCAATGATATATATATATTCCAGTTTGGGAGAGTTATGGCGCGTAGTAACTATCTAGGTACATAGCTGAGTCGACGCCTGTTGTTTATAAATATGCCAATCACAGGAATGGTGGAGAGGCGATCAGCCGGGTCATCTCTTTATATCTAATAATGTGTACTAATGTTAAATGGATTGGGATACGATTTGTAGCGCTTTATAATAAGCTGATGGGATTAACCGTTTTACTTTGGTAATAATGGAAGTAAGCAAGTTTGGTTAAACGTTGTAACATCATAAGTTGATACATCCCCGCGATTCCTCCATTAGTATAGAATGGACATTGGAGTGTTTTACAAGTGATCATAACAGAACTGAAATTTATTGATACACTGTATGCCACTCAATTTTTGAGATTTCAACTCCAAGCTGGTTAAACTCAGAATTGCGGGCACACGTTCAGGACTTGGCTTATGCATGGGATCCTATGGAGAGGGAACACACAACAGCAATGAAGATGCACTGGTGGCATTCCTTAGTTCCAATGGCCTATTTGTCATAAATACGGCTTTCAAACACACATGTCGTCAACATGGACTGGACACATTACTGCTCGTTCGTCTGGAGGCACAGACCTCAATTTTGACCATAAGCTAGTCATTACACGCCTTCGGATGAACGATCTCTAACTAATATATAAACAAAATACCAGGCAAGAGGGTAGAGTCACCTACAACCCACCTACGCTCATCAGCGACACTAATTCTCAAATGTCATACAAAAATGCCCTCGGGGTGCAGATAGCTAACATCGATATCAGCTCCGATCCAAACGAAGCCATAACCAACATACTGAAATCTATGGACTCATCCGCTACCAGCACCATATGTGTTCTTAAAAACAACCAAACTAGGTATACTGACGACCGTCTAGTAGTAAAACTGTCAGCAGAGCAGAGAATGTTACGGCTGCGCATTTATCAAAGTGGCCAAAGTGAAGACCACACCAAACCACGCCGGGAGCGCAATATTATTCTGCGACACATTAGCGAATGCTTAAAAGATCTTGCTATTTAACAGGCAGACTCCCTAGCAGATGAAATCACTGCCAGGGATGACAAAATGTTTCGGGCAGCATGAGCCCTGAGAGTTACTGACTACACACCACCACCCAATGTACATAACTCTGAAGGACACTTAATCTGGACTGACCAAGGAAAAATCCGAGGCGATTCGAGACTGGTTCAAGGACCAGTTCACTGACAACGTCAGATGATGTCGCCATTGTCTGTAAAAGTCGCCCAGCAAAGATGGCTCATGTTTGGCCATGTGCTAAGGATGCCAGAAGAGACACCAGCGCAGAGAGCCTTGGAATTCGCCCTACGCGGAGCCAGCAAATACAGAGCCCGTAGAGGACGTCATTGCATACATCTGCTAAGCGTGCTACGAGGTGACCTCAAGGAAGCAGGCTGCGGTACATTCAAGTCAAGAACGGACCTGAGGAAGCTATGGATTTCGCCGAGGACAAGACACAGTGGGCAAACGCGAATAATGGCTGATTGCAGCTGTAGGATGTGTCTACTACTACAGCCGCAGAATGCAGTATACATAAATACAGATAGCTTATGTATTTGTTTATTTATTTATGTATTCATGTATTCATTACTAGATTTATTATTATTATTATTATTATTATTATTATTATTATTATTATTATTATTATTATTATTATTGGTATTATTAATTATTATTATTATTATTATTATTATTATTATTATTATTATTTTTATTATTATTATTATTATTATTCATACATCACTCTAGTGTTTGATTGGAATAGTAATGGAATCTCTGTTAGTGACTGTGCTGTACATTCGACGAACAATCTCGAGCATACACACTCATCAGGACAGGGATTGTCTGAAGATATAAAATAAATAAATGTGTTTGTTTAAACATAAAATATAGTATAAACAAAATCGGCTGCAGCCATATTCGTATTCGTCGATCGTATATTCCTCCTGTGTTTAGAAGCACCTCTAAAGGTCAAGTAAAATATTCCTAGTGCCGAGCTGCAAGTTTTATTTGCAAAAACAAAACAAAGATGGAGGTAATAGTTCATGCTGATGACATACAACATCATGGACTATTGCTTGCAGCGTACACACATAGTTATACCGTTATAGCTTAGAGAATACACGCTTCTGCACTCTCATTGGACGTATATATTCAATAATTTGGTTCTGGACTGGTGTATTTGTTCAAGATACCGTCTGATGGTCTGCGCATACCACTCAAAAGGCGTACATTTAAACGTGCGTGTGACATGCTCTGCACCGATACAGAATATGATGTATGTTTAAAATATGTAATTAAATAATCTATTATTCCCATGGTTTCTATTGTGCTACAACCAGCTCTTACCCGTGATGCAATGGCATATGTTGACTGTCATCATTCAAAGAGGTGAGGTTATTGTCAGTAATTTCAATAGTCACTTCCTTATGCGCATGTGCCAGCTAGGTGGTTGTCACCTCACTTATGTTTGGGAATTAGGTGTCTTAGCATCATTGTCAGAAGAGGAATTCCAAATAACGACATTAAATGGAATCATTCTAATTTGTTTGAGAACTCCGGTCATATGTAAAATCAGTGTTCTCAATGATTAGTACATGCAGATGAAATATTGGAATTGTCATGCCGTCCTACCAGTCCTATGACGTGCTTAGTTCATCTTGGATATATGATCGCCAATTTGCGCGTCCTCTGTGATTAAATTAAATCATGTCCTTGAATAATCGTACCACTCTATCTTCCACAGTTCCAAGTATATTAGTCCGGGGGGGGGGGGAATACCATTTTCTATTGAATCTGGAATTTCGGTGTACTAAACATGTTTGTTTGTGTATAGTCTCGTGTGTGCATGTTGATTCCAAATAGTCATAATGCTACATCGTATCCCCATGGCTAATTGAGATATTTGTCCGCCAATCTGTCCATCCGATTTTACTTTTTCTCAATTTCTTTGTGTTATTCTTACTATTCAATGACGATTAAAAGTAGTTTTTCACAGTTGTATGCCCCGATAAACTCTATGGATAGATGATAATGCTGAAATATTGATGCACTTTTCAGGTGTCCATTCATCTGTCCACCTGTTCGGCAATTATCATCAATTACCATCTACATGACTGTTCAATCAAGCGTGCATCTCGTATATGAATATATTAATCGATGAACTGAAAATACTAGCGACAACATCAGCTTTAGTGGTCAGCATCATAACTAGCTTTATCAATACGACTTCCACTCAGATGCAATTCGCAAGAAGTAATTCACAGATGAAAACGTCTATTGACGAGCTAAATCCTTTTGTATATGAGGCATTTACTAGTTATAAAGCAGCTGCAGTTTTTGCTGCACTGGCACATAACACAAAACATTGCTTAGTTCCCGGGACAAAACTCATCCACGCAGTTGGTGATAACTTTGAGACAAACATTTCTTCTTCAAGTGGTCTGAAGAAAACCCAATCCATGGTGTCAATTGTGACTCGAGAGAAAACCAAATACAGATCCGCATAAAGATGGCCGGGAATTGATTTCAAGGTTGTGTCAGCCAGTCCTGATCAGTATGTTAGGTGCAGTGCACGAAGGGGGCTGACCTGTTCATCGATTAGCCACTGTTCCTATGCTGCCATACGTCGTAGCAGCTGCATTGTGCGTTTGCCATAGAATATCTAAGCTCGCACCACTAGACGTCCCCAAGCGCACCATGAACATTGTGAGTGACCATGTCATGCATGGGCGGTCGGGCCAATTGAACACAATTTGGTCTAACATGCTAAAATAATCAACGGAAATGAGATATACGTGCAATACACGTAATCAGACGGCTGTAAAGGGATGGGCAATTAGCCTTCGCACTTCAAGTCAAGTACAACACTGATTAATAGAAAGGAGTGACACATAAATTGCAGACAATGTACTTAGCATAAAGAGGAATTCCCATCCAGGAGTCGCTCTAATGGGCAAGTGTGAAAATTAAAGATATCTTTATATACAACTCAGCTCTGGAAGCAGGGAAACATCCTCAACTATTAGTAGATATATTGAATGGAACAATTTCCATGGAAGCTGCAATTATAGATCGTGCCTATGAAATAGGACGTGGCTAAATAAAAACATTTCAAGATGACTTACAAAACAGCTTGTATAAGCCTCTCTCTAAGATAGTTGTGGCAATGACCTCTGTGAGAAAATATATGTATGTATGTATGTACATTTCTATAGCGCCGATTCCGGACTAAACCGCTCAAAGGCGCTTTACAAAATTTAAAAATATGCTCTTGTGAAAAGGTAAGTTTTTAACATAGATTTAAATGGCTCAATTGTGTTACAATTTTGAATGTCAGATGGTAGATTGTTCCACAATTTTGGTCCTGCTCTCGAGAAGGGGCGTTCACCGATGGTTAAATTCGAACGTGGTACGACACATAGTAATTGTGAATTTGATCGAAGGGACCTTGCTGATGTTCTTCGTATATGTAACAGTTGATGGCATTGGTGTGATCTTTAACCCTTTAATGACTAAATCTGTTCAAAAGAGGACAAGAGGAAAGAAGTTTTGGAAATTTATCACTGGAATGACTGGTTTGGTTATCGGGGCAGTCATTCCAGTGGTAAATTTTCAAAAATTGTCTTCGCTTGGCCTGCAAATTGACATTCCCCAATACCACTACAGATAGCGGGTTTGGCCGGCTTCGTCACGAAAGGGTTAACCTATTCAGTTATATTTACTTTGCAACTGTGCCGTTAGACCCGAGAATGCAAGGTATTCTGCATTATGAGTTAACATCAATTCCTATGACTGATTTACCGATTCAGCAGTGAAAAACAAATCATTGTTCAGCTGACTCGAGATATCGCCAGAAGCTCTACTCATAGAGGAAAGTGCTTTCTTATGGATTGTCTCTTGACCCTCAAAGGGAAGAGGTACTGACTCGGTATCACATATCACTGACTATATTCTTCAGCAACTCTGGCATAGTAATGTTTCTGTGGTGTATGATCGCTACCATGATTACAGTATTGCATTGTCTATAAGAGCGGGGCTTACTAAAGCGCCATCGAGAGCACGTAAGCTGCCACCGCACAGTTGTTATCAAGACCAGCTGTTCTCTCAAATATAGAAACCAAGAGGCAGCTCAACGCCACCATATGAACCAGGTCGCATAGAAACTGAAGGCTGAACAACGTATATAACCAAATTGTTGATACAGGCCACATTCACACACTACCGCAAGATCTCATTGGTAGAAGGCCAACCGTATTATAATGCAGCAAGTGGTACAAGCTATAGAGTCAAGGTGCACACATGTGCGAACTATTCATGGTGATACCGATGCGTTTGTTTTAATTGTATATTATTATTATTATTATTATTATTATTATTATTATTAGGAACTGGGTATGGCAGCGAAAGTAATGATACAGGTAGCCAATCATGAGCGAAAAGGCATTACTATTAAGACGACACGTCAACTACACATGCTGAAAATGCTAAACGTGCATACTGCCAACGTATCAGGCTGCTCTGTGAGATTATGCGCTAGACCCTGATCATCCATTCCTTGGCATGCTCCTGTTCAGTTAGACTCGTGATGAAATGTATAAATCCTCCGGTTCGTAACTTTAAGCTGCTCCTGCAGAAATATTAGACGTGGTTAACTATGGATCTCGGTCTGATCAAGCAGGTTCTAGTAACAGGCGTAACTGTGCATCAGCTAAAATCTCATGCACCATGCTGTGTCTCTGCCAAGGGAAATCATATGCATGCTTCAACAAATATATGTGGGATAAACAATTACCGTATGACGAGGATACTGACAATGGTATTGACGATAACATGTGACAAAATGGAAATCAGTAAAAGGTACATTAACATTCATTCCTGTGGGCCGTTATATAAAGTATTCTCTGAGTGTTATAAATCAGGTATGTTATCACGCGGAACTTTGATAGAAACGAGTGTTTGTAATAAATGTAGTGCGCACACACGCACGCACAGCACACCCATGCACAATCAACCATGCATATGCACCGCTTGAAAGAGCTAACAACAAGGGTGTAAAATATTAGACACCTAACTAATACCATTAGAGAATTGTACATATGTGGATGTAAAGATATTTAGACGATTGATGAACAGATGGACGGGCATACGATTTGGAGAGAGACAGAGTGGTTGCCAACATATGAGTACTAGTATTCGCTAAAAAGTGATTGTAAAAAGCTATGCTCATGACAAATTTGATTTAATTAAATTAAAACTTATGATGAACAATTTTAACAAATAAGAACAGACGGACAGACGAAGGGAAAATGTCACATATCTCAATTTGCCCATGAGATACAAAGTGGCAGCAAGCAGATTTCAAATCAGCAAATAAAACTTGTCGACAACCAACGAAAACGTTTATCACATGGACATTCCAGGTGCATGAAATTCCCCAAGACCCAATACTGTGTGCATGCATAATGCTATTCTACCACCCATTTCATCATTCGATTTTCATCATTCGATCTTTTATAGCACCTGGCCACATTATCTTCCAATAAGTATCCATCCATGTTCTGTTAGAAAATACATATCAAATGCTTATCAAACCACACGTGTAAACATAAATAAGTCCAAACGAAAGTCTACTCCGGAAAAGTATGTTGCATATATTGTTATGAGACTAGTAATAGACAGAATACGTATCGTCATCATACGTTGCAGACAATTCACGAGAAGACTAACTTCCAGGGATATATATGTTAATAAATTGAATGTGTTGAGTTTCTCTTCCAGGTTGCATTTCTATATAACCTGCCTTTCATATCAGTTCATTTGAAAATGAAAGTGTCGTGATGCGCTGAATTTATAAAGATGTACATTAGAAATTGAGAATTTAGTAATACCGCAAGCAGATAACCAGTTATAGGGGCACTTGCGAACGTATGTGCATATGAACGTACCAAAATGCCTCTGACATCAGGTAATATAGGTAGATTAACGCATGACCACATACAAGTGAAACTGGTGCATACTATGAGAGGATAGCTGGCGCGAGGTTGTGGTCCGAGATTTGCCAATGCTGACTCTTATAGAGGCTTGTACATGCCTTTGTATGTTACCTTTTTCCTCACTTCAGTAATGTCTACCATACTAACATGACTCGCGTGAGGCTCAGGGTAAAGAGTAAGCGTTGGGTACGCCATTATTGTGAGGTAAGGTTGCACGTTTATTCCTCTAGCACATATTCTGTATTTGATTCTTACCACAATTGTCTTCATCATCGCCCTGCGGACAGTCAATATATCCATTACATCGGGATAGCATACACATGTTAGATTTATCACACTTGTACATTCCCTCACAGGTAAATGCTGTCAAAATAAATGGTCATCAAGATAGAATCACAACACATATTTAGAAACAACCATGTGTTACCTCGAGGACAGCCGGTACTTCAGTAACACAGGTTAGTTCTATTACATTTGTACATTACCTGACAGGTAAATTATGGTGAAATCGACATACACATAGCTGCATCTGCATTAAGGCATTGCTGAAACCAAGATTGACATTTTTGCAACGGGGTTACAACAGTTAATTTTCTGTTGGAGTGAAACTAAAGACCTAGGTTGTTGCGGCCTGTACATGATGTTTACCAGGTTGGTTCTTCTCTTAAGCAGTAATTCTAAAGAATGTTTGCATCAGTTGTTGTGTTTTCCAAGGATGTAAGTTGAAGCATTTGCTACGCATGACTTTAAACTACTGCACAATGTTACAGGAGACACGCTGTTCGTATAGCTGAGCGTTAGTTTGTCTCCCCTGTCGCCTGGTTATAATGAATTTATCAAGCGCGATGGCTGGAGCAGAACTGCTGCAGTTTTCTTATAGGCATATGTCAATTAGGCATGTTTTCGGCGGGATTGCAGGGACGGGATAACGTGGTCGTCCAACATGTTTGTGACACAAGCGGGTGTACGGGTCTGTAGCCACGTGTAATGAAAGGTCTAGCCCGGTGTTGGACTCTCTTGAAACGTCCAATGTGTTTGGTGATATATGGATCCCACACATCCAAAGCGTCTTCCAGGATTGGATGGACGAGTGCGAGGTATGCATTACGTCGACATAACGTGGGACGACGTGGGTCAATTTCTTTAGGTTATGGCAGAGGAAGCCTAAGGAAGAGCTTGCTTTCTTACAGACGTGGGAAATATGATTTTGCCATTTTGAAAAAATGTAACCAAGACAAAGATTTTATTGAAGCTGTTTGCAAATTGGGATGTCTAGACAGTCTGAACACTCAGATTTAAGTTTTACTATGAGTATGTAGCATTTTTGGCGTTAACACGCATAACCCCACTTTTCTGTCCATTCCTACAGCCGTTTTATATCATGTTGGGGGGTGGTATGGTCCTGAAAGCTATTGGTAACTCTTTATAGGAGGCAGTCTCCAGCGAAGATACATATGTGTGACTTGACCCAATCAGGCCGGCCGTTTATATGTCACTGGAAGCGCATTGGACACCAAACTATGCCTTGTGTCACACCACAGCTGACTGTAACTTCCGAGGAGCTGACCCCCATGAGTATCGCATATATTGATCGATTGGTAAAAAATTCAATGAGTAATTCAGCTGCATATGACATCTCACAGAAATGCATTTCACAGATTTATATTACAGAGATAAATGATGTTCTAGATACTACTATTACTACGACTATATCCTATCCTGAGATATTCTGGTATTTCCGAGCTCACTTCGGGGTCTTCAAGCTAGGAAAAGGCAGGAATCTTTTATCCTGTGGAAGTCTGGCATTTCCTGGCATATCCTGGGATTCAAAGGGCATGAGAAGGTTTTTCCTGCCTTTAAAAAGCTTGGTTTGGCCAGAAAAAGCAGGCGTGAAACTGATGTGCTAAGAAACCAGGAAAAGCTTGGATAACCATGCATTTTAATCACTTGTTTTCAAAGTCAAAGTCCGGGCTTTTTAAAAGAGCGTTAGAATATGCCTGGACTTGGTATTCTGCATGAAGATAATACAATAATACAGTCTGGGCGCTAGCAAATGCCAGGACTTTAGTTATTTTCTTCATGATGTGAAAAAGCCTTCACTTTAGTTGGCCTCATGACCTGCTACAATTGGCGGGAAATTTAAGACTTTGTCTGAAAAAATCCGGTGCATTACTATATATGTATTATTAGTTATGAATTTACTATTTTGAAAACTCTGACACAACTGTTAGATAGAATACTGAGGTATGCATTTTATTGATTTACTGAAATCTCATAACAGTTACCAGTTTTGGGACAACGTGTTATTACATATAGCTCTATAGTAATACAATGACCAGATGTTCTAATACATGTAATATGTTAATACTCTCTGATTGTAGCAAACATATCAAACAGGGTATGATACAGTGTTAATGCCTAGGTGAAGTTATATTTGTTATCTGTTATTAGCTCACCCGGGGCATGTCATAAGACATGTATTCTCGCGCAAATGTACTACGTACTTAAACAGACAACAAGCGAACGTGATACGCAATCAGGCCATTCCGCCAACTTGCCCATATATGGTAGGTTTGCCCTCACCTGCTAAATAAGGCAGTGTATTTCCCATGATTCATAGCGGTAACTAGGACAAGAATGGCTGGCGCACTGGAACTGGTACGGGATTCGCTCGGCCGTGAATGTACTGGGCCGTGTAACAAAATATATAAAATATTTTACATTAAGGTGTATATTTTCTGATAGCTGGCTAAATAAGATACATGTGTGTGGAATTCGGACGATGTAAATGCTAAACTTGGGAAGCGAGAGGAAAATCTGAGAATCTGAAAGTCTTTTTGTACAGTCGGCATCGTGGCCCCATGCCTAACTTAACGTCGTAAGCGGAATAGCGTGGGGCTACGTTTCGCAGCTACTTTAGGGCATAGGGAGCTGCTAAGTTTGCTCAAACGAAGCCGATTGGCCAATTTGACCGGTGGCCATCTTCGATCTTGGCCGATTTTTGGAAACGTCTTTAAAGATCTGAAACCGCTTTGGGGATTGATGCAAAATTCTTGTAATATGATATAGCGCAAGCGCAGAACCAAGTTTGTTCATGGGAACTTGATTGGTCAAATGGTTCGGCACCCATCTTGGTTGACCTAGTTTTAGTGAAAATGACTTCTCCAGAACCGCTGAACGGACCGGGCTGAAAGTTGGCAGATATAATTTGGGACAAAAGGCCATTACATTGGTCAAGGGAAGTTTATGCGTAAAAAAACATGCCCACCATGGACCAATCTAAATGTAGCGTGTTTGGATGTTTTTATTTGATAGATTTTGGAGCCAAAATTAGTTTTATATATGTTTTTGTTTATTTTGACTTCAAAGTTGCCATTTTTGAAAATGTCGGATGAACGGGTTGGCGGCTATCTTGGATCATTTTCCCGCCGAAAACTCGCATACTAAAGCAATGGGCAATTTAAAATGACTTCTTCTCGAGAAACTTTCGGCCGATTTCAAGTAATTTGACAGGAGCCATCTCTAGGCCATAGGGATCCAAGTTTGTTCAAAGAAAGCTGATCGGCCAATTTGGCTAGCGGCCGTCTTGGATTTTGGCCGATTTTTGGAAACGTCTTTAGAATCTTCATCTCCGAACATGCTTCGTGGGTCGATGCAAACCTCATGAAATACGATCTACGACAAGAGCTGACCAAAGTTTGTTCAAGGGAACTTGTTTGGCCAAATGGTTCCTCGGCCATTATTGGATGACATAGTTTTCCCGGAAATGATTTCTTTTCCCAAACCGCCGAACGAGGTTTTTGGGAATTCTGATTTGTCATTTTCAAAATCGTGGAATAACCGGTTTGACGACCATCTTGTATATTTTTCCCGACAAAAACTCCCATACAAAAGCAATGGGAAATTTAAAATGTATTTTTCTCGAGAACCCCTAGGCCGATTTCAAGTATATTTGACAGGAATAGGCCATAGGGATGCAAGTTTGGCCAATTTTTTTAAACATCTTAATATCTTCTCCGAAACAGCTCGGGGGATCGATACAAACCTCATGAAATGTCATCTAGGGCAAGAGTTAAAAAGCAATAGAAAATTTTTAATATCTTCTCGAGAAATACTTGGCCGATTTCAAGTATATTTGGCAGGAAGCAGCCTTAGACCATTTTGGCTGATTTTTAGAACCGTCTTTAAAAAAGGATAACATCTTCTCAGAAACCGCATGGTGGGGGGGGGGGTCGATTCAAAACTAATGAAACATTATCTGAAGCAATAGCTGAAACCAAGTTTGTTTAAGAGAACATGATTGGTCAATGCTTCGGTGGCCATCTTGGATGATGTAGTTTTATCAAAAATAACTTCTTCAGAAGCACAGAACGGATCAGACCGAAATTTTGGAGAGATGATTAGGGCCTTAACGCCATTAAAGTTTGTACATGGAAAGTTGATACACTAAAAAAAATGCCAGAATGCATCAATCAAAATATATCGTTTTTGGTGGACATGTATTTTCTGTAAAGTTCTGAGAATATAATAAAAAGACTACTTACATGTATTAATGGCTGGGTGAATTTTAATAAATCTTGGATAAATCTTCACAGAAATTAGATTGGTAACTTTTCCCAGTGGTCATCTCATTTTGTTCAGTTGTGCCAGTGGCCAATACTTCCAGCTGAGCGATACAGGACCCTTGGTCATCTTGTATTATATATATATATATATATATATATATATATATATATATATATATATATATATATATATATATATATATATATATATATATATAATCCTATACATGTATCATTTACACGATACGAATGAATGTGCAGGGGAAGGCAACTATAGACGAAAACTGAATATTTGAGAATTTAATATGTGTTTAATGAGAATATGCCACAAAGAAACGCCTTGATTGTCTGAGCTCACAGTTGATATGCACGGACAAGAACAGACATTCTTAATTGCAGACCAAGAGAAGACTTTTGGAAAACTTACCACCGGGGTGACTGGCTTGATAACCAAGGCAGTCATTCAAGGGGTAATTCTTCAAAAATAGTTTTTTCTTGGGTTGCAAATGCACATTTTCTCGAAAAACATGAAATTTTCCTTAACAAATTTGTTAGTTTAAAATTAAGTGGATACACATTTGAAGGCTAGAGAAATCTACTTGGTACATTATATTTGAAATCACTCAGGATATTTCTTCTTTTTTTCTTTTTTTATTCTTCGTCCAAAACTTTGGACCCTAACTCCAAACTTGATCAACTTCTGCTACTAGGTCTGGAATCGTGTTCTATTGTTTTTCGTTTGGATCCCTCCAATAGTTTTCGAATTACCCACCTTTGAGCGGGCAAAAAAGTCCCATAGGAAATGTATGGGGATTTTCAAAATTGATCTGTGAACTGCAACTACAGCTAGAGTTTCAAAATGGCCGCCAGACCTTTGACCTCGCAATACATGAAAAAAAACCCACATAGGAAATGTATGGGATTTAAAATGAATGTTTGAAGTGCTACTACACCTAGAATTTTGATCTGATCACTCCCATACTTGGGTAGAATGTTGCCACAGATGATCATTTTGGAAAAAAAAATTTCTTTTCAAAATAGCCGCAATGAACAAATAAAATAACAGTTTTCGGGTTTTTTGCAGAAATGATCTCAGGATGACAAATTTTGAAAAAAATTTGGGGGGGGGAAACATTTTTGGGGAAAAATGACGACCAGGCTCACCTTTTGGGATCAAAATGCTCCAAAGATCGACTTGAAATGTGGTGATCCTATGGCGACTGGACTCCGTCTCAATTTTTAAGAGGCTCATTCCAATAGTTTTCAAGAAATCTGCGTCTCAATGCCCTCTGCCCCCCCCCCCATAGTGAAGCAATGATAATTTCAAGTATGGATCTTTGAATTACAGCCACACCTAGAGTGTTTGCTGGATCAGCACCAGACATGCACCAGACATGTCAAATTGCCATATAAGAAGAGACCTTACAATAATCAGTAATGTCTAGTCATCGCAGATTTACAGTTACTTCATTAATGTTCTCTAGTTTTAATTATATTGAAGGAATTCCATGCACTGAAGGCTGGCATTGCATTTGGCAGAAACGACTTTCTATATAAACTATTTAATATATTCAGTGGATTTTTCACTGACGCCGTGATGGCAGAATATTGTTTGTTTGTATATATTAACATACAGTATATTACATGTAGTATAAAACAAGCAGCGGAGCTTCTAAGCGCAAGTGATTAAGTATGCAGGAGTGTGCTGAAGCATGCTCTTGAGCGTGTGCGTGGTTGCGGGAGCACATGTCTATGTGTGCCCGAGATTGCAGGAGCATGTTGTTAAGGGTGCCTGCGGTCAAAGGAGTATGCGTTAAATGTAGGTGAGGTTGCGGAAGCATGCGGTTAAGCGTGAAAAACATTGTGAGAGTATGTGATTCAGGTAAATTTCTGGCTTTTCCGGGCTATTCCTAGCTTTTTCGGGTTGTTGCCGGATTTTCTGGGTTTATTCCTAGCTTTTCTGGACTATTCCCGGGTTTTCTGGGCTATTCGTGACTTTTCCCGGAGTATTCCTGGCTTCTCCAGGTTACTCCTGGGTTATTTCTCTGTTTTCCTGGATTTTCTGCGCTATACCTGTCTTTTCCCTGGTTATTCCTGTCTTTTTGGGCTATTCCTGGGCTATTTCTTGCTTTTCCTGGCTTTTTCGGGCTATTCCTAATGTCTTTGGTCTATGCCTGGCTTTTCCATGGTATTTCTTGCTTTTCCTGGCGTTTCCAAACTATTACTCCCTTTTCTAGAGTTATTCATGGCACTTCCGGGTGATAACTGGGTTATTTATGGCTATTCCTGGGTTATTTCTTACTTTTCCAGGCTATTCCTTGCTTTTCTGGGCTATTCCTGAGGTTTTCAGTCTATGGCTGACTTTTCTGGGCTATTCCTGGCTTTTCCCAGGCTATTCATGGCTCGTCCCGGCTATTCCTGGCTTTTGTTGATTTATATAAGCAATTCTGGCTTTTCCGGGCTCACTAGTTCATTTAACGTTCCTGGTTTTTCTGGGCTATTCCTGGCTTTTCTCAATGCATAATATTCTGGCTTTTCCTGGTTTTTCCGAGCCATGTAATGCCAGGATATCCCTGGCATCATTACAGGCTAGTCCGAGCTAAAATGCCAGGATATCCAGGAAATTCCAGGACGTTTTCACCAGGGCAGTTAAGCGCCGTGTAGGATGACATCATAATCATTACATCATAAATGATTATATTAGGCCCGTCTTTAAGTCTTAATAGTCCGACACAATTTAAGAATTGTACGTCTCTACTATTTAATACAGACAGCAACAGCACCCAGTCAAATTAGTTTTACAATATTCAACAGCTTATCTGTAGAGTTTTCCGGAAAGTGATGGTCGATCGATCCCAACCCAAGCGAGATATGGGTGGAGCTTAGCTAGAGATGGGCGGGGCATGGCAAAAACTGGCAACGTCCGTTGTAATACATTTCTATAAAGAACATGCATGTGCTACCGAAACAGAAGCCTAGTTAAATATATGCAAACAATTCGAACTCGAAGATAATTTATTAACTCACTGAGACTATCTTGATGAGCTCACCTGAGCTCCATCAACAGCATCGCTTGTGGGCCGCGTTCGTTCAGAGACTCCGCAAAATCTTGCGGGATCAGGAGAGTGTTTATAAATCATAGGGAATTTCAGACCCCCTTTTTGTCTTTGTTTATGATCGGCATACGCGTTTAAAACTGTATGGCCTACTACACCTTTCTGTATGCACCGACGTTTTTCTGTTGCTAATATGTTGATGGTGTCTATAATTATCTGATACTCGTGTTCACCGCAGTGTTCGTGCAGTGCACATGAGGCCCTAGTCTGGTGTTCTTTAACTTCCATCTCTAATGTTCTACCAGTCTCTCCAACGTCGACAACGCTGCTCCTGTGACATATGCCATGCTAAACCGCCCCGCACATGTTTTTGATATCGGCCAATCTCGATCATAAGCAATCCACAGACGTGTGCTACATATCAACTCCAGTTGTTTTAAAGCCCATTGAATGCGCCCAGATACCTATGTGACGAATGGAATGTCTGCCATTAGACTTTTCATATGGCTGGTATCCTCTAGTCTGATGACATCTCTATTCCTTAGGCCATCTAACATCTAAGGGTAGTTGTTAGCGTTGATGGCATATTTAATGTTTCCCAACGCATTTGGATATGCCATCTTCAGTATTGATGATGCTATCTGCCCGCTGGGCGCAAAAGCGGGCGATTGAACGTCGCGGGTGAGGTGGCGGTTGGAGGTGAAATTAAGTATTGCGCTATGTGGGGAGTTTCCTGTAAATTGTTACTTTTGTGCTTCCACCATGGTTCAAATGGGCCCGCGTGACTATGAAAGGAATCTGACCTTGAAATACAGCTTGAAGTGGACGCGTTCTTATGTTGCATTGGTAGTATCTCATCTCTGACTTTGGATGCATTACTCCATTCTGCGCTTGGCTGATTCTTTTGTAATTCCTCACCACAATGCGGTATATATTCGCTTTTTTAATTATAAGCCGAGGAATACTATTTTCCATTCAATGCGTAGTCATGCCAATGGACACATTCAACCAAGAAGACAATTATTCACACAATATATTGGACTAATACACTGTGGCGAACATCGTTTGTGCTGAAATAAAGACCATATGTTTGAGCTCACAATCGATAACCCAGCTATTTCTACACATTCGAACCATCTTCACAACACTAATAAAATAGATGATATTCGCCAGATGCGGAAAAGTCGCAACTGGTCTTACGAATTAAGCCACAACGCGTGTATACTGCTACTGTGGCAATGTATTACCATCATTTCTGGTTGCTGTTCTGCTTACGGTAATTGAGTAATAGCCTCCCTGGTTAGTAGGCAAACACATGGCCACTTGTTGTATTGGGATTGGTAACCTGGTACACCATAAGGGTCATTCGTCCACCTCCGATCTCGTACGGAGGATACTAAAAGCCTTATCTGGGGTATCGATGTAACTGGTATCAAGTGCCAGCTCAGAACAGGCCGATTGTGACATCGATTGAGAGCATTTCTCCTTCCCTAATTCGTTCGCTCTCACACAGGCCAGTGTAAGCCTACCGCGGATTTTTCACTGCTATATGGTCTCATGTAGTCTTGTAGCTTAGGCCTACCGCGGATTCTTCACTGCTATATGGTCTCATGCAGTCTTGTAGCTTACTATCCCTCGGCATGCACAACGTAACACGCACATCTAATAGTAGCATTCATTTCTAGGTATACAGCTGCCTATTTCTAGTTAAGCTTCACTCATATCCTATGCGTGGTTATCAATTTGAATCTTCGAATCGTGTATTCAAAGAATTTAGTTTAGCGTAACTATACAGATCAAATCTCGGTGTCTTTAATGAACGCTTATTTTGAACTAAGTTGACTGGGGTCTGTTTCTGTCTAAGGCTGTCTACAATATAATTCGTACACTTTCGTGCCGTATTTTGATTGTGTTGTCAGCCAACATGTCTTTCTGATTATGATGTCAGCTATTTGAGTTCCTAATCGGATCGCTCTATTAACACATCCTTATGCAGCCATTCCGGTTCTGATATATTGCCTTTCATTGTTTGCTGGTCATGAAAGGTATAGCTCAACCACGTTGTTAACGGCTCACTATGACATATATTAAGAAAAAGCAAGATGAGTGACATGTGAACCCCACCTATAGTGATCAAAATCCTTTCTCAAAATCAGTAAACCGTGGACTAATTTTTCCAAGTCTTGCTTCCTAAAAATCTTTCTATCTGAGTACATACATCCAGATGAGCTACAAGAACAAAATGCATGCGAGAGACGGACTCAATCTAAGAAAATCGGTGCGCGAGCATGCCCACTTACTGAATTGACGTCAACATTGCTTTGCAGCCCGGACAAAGCGCCAACTCTGGAGGATAACGCAGAGTAGATGTTTAAATAGGCATTAGTTTGACTTGGAACCTTCAATACCATCTGCTGCACTATCGAAGATCTTTTAATATGTCTCCAGACCCTCACGAGCGCACACGCAAATGTCGGTGGGAAAACCACCAGGACCGATCCCTCTCTACGAACATACCGTCGATCAATATATCTTGCTAACTGAGGCAGCAGCCATGGATTTAAAGAGACTTTATAAATATATTATCTAGCATTACCACGGTGCATATGTGTTAATCCGTGCGTATGGGCCATTAGAGTTACTAGTTAAGGTCTACATAGAGGTGCACACACTGGAATCCATATGATAACCCAACAGATTCCCATGGTAATTTTTCAAATATAGTCCTCTCCATACCTGTACATGAAAATTACACACGACCACAGAACATACCATTTTGGCTGGCTTGTCAAATAAAGGGTAACGTTGACACAAGATGGGCTGAGGTTAACGCCATGGTTACATTTATTAGTTCCAATATAATTACACATACAGTCACATATAAATAGCAGTGTGCTACGACGTGTCCTTCATAGTATCGAACACATTTACAATATATCAACAGTACTTATGTAGGCTATATAGCCAAGGTCGCATGCCATGGCATGGGTTCCTCTATAGACTGATGGACAGTGTAGTGGTCATCTGTCCGAGATCAATGGACTTTCATCCTTTACTGGAGGAATCCAGTTTTAGATATGCCCCTGCCATCTTTAGCTATGATCCATCCACACTTCGCCCGTGTTGGGATCGATCGATGTATGCACTTCAGAAAATTATACAGGTAAGCTGTTGAATATTTTGAAACTAATTTTATTGGGCGATGTTGCTGCCTATACAGCAGCAGCACCCAATCAAATTATATTCAAAATATTCAACAGCATGTTTATTAAATAGTAAAGCCATACAATTCGCACAACAATACTTAGTCCGTCATCAAGTAAGCGTCCCTGACAAGCTTTGCTACGCCAGTCATGAAGTAATTGATTCTGAGGTAATCCTACGCGTCACGTAGTTGATCGTGATGTCATATGATTGATGGATGATCTTCAATCCCCCATTACATGGTACACTTTATAATCAGGCCGGTATTATCTAGTGTCGAGACACACGCTATGCTGTGCGGAATTATTTACTGATGCCACCTCTCCACACTGGACAACCAGTACCACGAAGTGTTATTTCTGCGAATCCACATAATGTATGCATCTAGTCCAAGGAACTTCATTATCCACATTAAATTAAATGCGGTACGGTTCACATACAAATGATTGTTCATAAACACTGCACATATGAAAAAGATCTACACGCGCTGAAACCTGAAAATAACTTTGTAAAACGTATACAAATACAATATCGACGAAAAGTAATGCGTGTTTAAATAAGCACACCGATGTCATGCGACGTATTACAAGATTTTCATCATACATATATTTATACAATCATAGTAACAATGTCTGCATCTTCCACAAATAGACTACCACCAGCATAGCATTAAACGCGTTACGAAGTGGTGTATGATACAAAGTAACATGCCAAAATATGGCAATGGATTCCAAAATGCAAGTAAATCATTAAGGGAAAGTTGATTAACATCCGCTTGTATGTGGTCTATGTATGTTCGTAGGGCGTAGCGTATGTGTGTGCGTGCATGCGTGCGTGCGTGCGTGCGTGCGTGTGGATGCGTGCTTGCGCACATACAAAGGCAGGTGTGTGTGAGTGCGTGCTTGGGACAGTGAGCATGTGTGTGTGTGTGTGTGTGTTTGTGCGTGCGTGCGTGCGTGCGTGTGTGCGTGTGGAGGGGGGGGGGGGCGTGGAGGATGGGGGCGTGCGTGTATACATATGTACGTGGGTGCATGCATGTGTCAGTGTGCATGGGGCAGTTTGCCTGCGTGCGTGTGTGCGTGGAACAGTGAGCATGTGTGTGTGTGTGTGTGCGTGTGTGTGTGCGTGTGTGTGTGTGTGTGTTGGGGTGGGGTGGGTGGGTTGGGGGTGGGGCGGGGGTGCGTACGTGCGTGTGTGCGTGCATGCGTGCGTGCAGGGGGGTGTGTGTGGTGGAGGAGGGGGACGTGCGTCTAAACATGCGTGCGTGGGTGCATGCGTGTATCAGTGTGCGTGGGACAGTGTCTGTGCATGCGAGTGTATGTGTGCGTGGGACAGTATGCGTGCGTGCGTGCGCGTGTGTGTCAGTGTGCGTGCGTGTGTGGAGGGTGACGTGCGTGTATACATGCATGCGTGGGTGCATGCGTGTGTCAGTGTGCATGGGACAGCGTGTGTGCGTGTGTGCGTGCGTGCGTGCGCGCGCGCGTGCGTGAGTGCGTGCGTGCGCGCGCGTATGTGTGCGCGTGTCAGCAGTGTGCGTATGTGCGATTGTACGTGCGCACATGCGCGCTTGTTCACATAATATAGAGGAAATAACCAAGCATCATGCGCCTGCTATCCCAATAGTCAGATGACGATTGAATGTTAAAGCTGAGGCAATACACGGCCAATAACTACAGCTAGCTGAAACATGTCATCCTCTTTTTCACAATCATCTTGAAATAGCTTGAACTCTGATCTGTCTGAGTCACACAAGAAAACCCACAATGTGTCGCCCTATAACAAATCAGATTGTTTATAATTGCATTGACTAATCATATATCTAACATAAATTTGGCCCAGCATTTGAAATTTGACAGACATACAGACTTACGGACGGACGAGAGGACAGCGAATGACATGTATAATAACGTGCTTGTGGCCCTTAATTTAAATTAAACTCGGGTCAAATTACCAACCACCCAGAAATGGGACTGGGTAGTAATATTGTAAACTTAACCGGCTCCGCATCAGGTGAAGCAGAACAATCACTGCTTAATTTTGGCTTGACATTTGTCCCAACACCAAAACCGAAAACAGGGTTGGATGCAGATTTAGATAATGGCTTTACTGAAACTGCTGAATTTGGTCACCGTGTGAAATTGGCAGATATTTTTCGAAACTCCAATAGTAATATTCCACCATTCAATGAAAAAACCGGTTGGGATCCAAACTTAAAATGTGTTGACCCAGCAATCGGTGAAAGTATAAAACTTTACTCTGAACGTAGTGAAAATACTACGTTTCCAAACGATCATTTATCCTATGAGCAACGCCGAATTCCTGGCCATTCTAAATACTCATGATCCGAATATCAAACTGAAAGCTCAAATTGATGAGATGTCCGTAGATTTCCTAGATGTAACTGTATACAAAGGTATAAAGTATAAAACAACTGGTTACGTAGACTACACAGTTTATTTTAAGCCAACCGACTCGCATCAACTACTGCACAAGAAATCATTCCATCCACCGCATACTTTCAAGAGACTTGTAAAATCACAAATAATCCGTTTTCATAGAAATTCGAGTGATACGGAAAACTTTGAATCATCATGTTCGACCGTATTCAAAGCCCTCAAACCGAGAGGGTACTCTTCTCGGTTCCTGCGTAAAATAAAGTCTGAAACTTTGAATAATTTGGAAATCATTCCGGATAATGCCAGAAATTATCGACCTATCAAAATCTGTCATAATCGTCCGATTATTGGTGAAGGAGAATCTCGGAAATGTGAAAAAAAAGGTGTAAATTTGATAAATTTCTTCCTTCCCAGAGTACATTAACGAGCTTTCAAAACAAAAGCAAATTTCAAATTCAGTCGAAATTAGATTGCGATTCTGAAAATGTCATTTACTTAATTTCATGCAAATTGTGTCAAAAGCAGTATGTTGGCGAAACGAAAAATCCATTAAGATGCCGAGCACCTTTCACTCGTGACTTTGAAATTATGCCTATCAAACGGCTACCTCTGTCAAACACAACAGAGGAAACTGATAAACAAAGAAAACTAAGAGAATCGTTTAGGATTTAAGAACTCGAAACACAATGGCCTCTCGGATCAACGTGAGATTATCCCATTTACTCTCATATACAATCGGAAAAATGTTGAAATTGCGAAAATCCTAAAGGATGAGTATCACAAATTACAGGACAATTTAAAACAACCATTCAACAAGCGTCCAGTAATTGCATTTAAGAAAATCAATGATTTATCATTGTATAGTAATCAGGCCATATGGCATCTCTTAAACAAAATTGACAATCTCAGGTGATAAAAAAAGCAAAAAATCTTTTCAATTCTGAAAATTCAGAGCCGGTGCGTTTACAATACGTGCGTGCGTGCGTGCGGGCGGGCGGGCGGGCGTGCGTGCGTGCGTGCGTGCGTGCGGGCGTGAGCGCGGGCGGGCGGGCGCGAGTGCGGGCGGGCGTACGGACGGGCGGGCGGACGGACGGTCGGTCGGTCGGTCGGTCGGTCGGTCGGTCGGTCGGTCGGTCGGTCGGTCGGTCGGTCGGTCGGTCGGTCGGTCGGTCGGTCGGTCGGTCGGTCGGTCGGTCGGTCGGTCGGTCGGTCGGTCGGTCGGTGGGTGGGTGGGTGGGTGGGTCGGGCGGGCGGGCGGGCGGGCGGGCGGGCGGGCGGGCGGGCGGGCGGGCGGGCGGGCGGGCGGGCGGGCGGGCGGGCAGGCAGGCAGACTTAAACTATATATGAAGCACGCTAATTGAACATTCATACACCAGAACGGAATATCGGTGTAACTGACTTGAACTGCAGTGGCAAAGTGAAACAGCTTTGAATAAGATGCAATAATATTGCTGTATAAGCTAGTTTCTGATGTAATTTATCCCCAAAGCAATATTGTGATATTTGGAATGAAATGTGCTTCCCTCACCTGGTTTTCGCTACTGTGAATATAAATATTTTCCTCTGAAACATCGCCATGCAGCATGCCATTTCTATGAAGTACCATCAAAGCCCCAGCTATCTTTACAAAGATAGTTGCCACATCATTCACAGTAAATTCATAGCCGTCATCAATAATTCTGGACATGGATTTTGCTCGAAAGACATTCAGTGGCAATAGCATTCCTGACATCATCTGTTCAGGCCATGCTCCGTTTAGACATGTTTTGTCAACTATTTAAAACATATTTTATATGTAGTCTGATAGGAGAAAAACACATAACTTCAGCATGGCCAATGCATATATACATGGACATAAAAAGTGCACGATACCGATATCACCCGTATACATGAATCATAATGGGTGGATGCTTACAACTGCATGTATGTGATTTTGGCTAATAATCGTCACACATGATACAATATATCAGGTTCACTCACTTAAATAACAAACATACTCGTTTGTCAACAATACATTCTAATAGATGACTATGTACACATCAGGTCACAGCAATGAAAATCAACGTACCTTTCCAGAGTAATGACGTCATAAAACGTCATAATCAGCTAATGACGTGTAGGCTGTCGTCATAATCATTACGTCATAAATGATTCTATAGAGCCCGTCTTTAACTGTTAATATTCCAACACGATGTACGAATTGTATGTCTCTACTGTTTAATACACATACTGCTGAATATGGTGACGTTGCTGCCCGCAGCAACATCGCCCATTCAATTTAGTTTCAACATATTCAATAGCTTACATGTATAGTTTTCTGGAAATTGATTGCCATGGAGTTCAGAAATCGATCGATCCCAAAACGTCGAAGTGTAGGTGGAGCTTAGCTAGAGGTGGGCGGGGCTTAGCAAAAACTGTAAAGGCCCATTATGTGATTAACACATATGCAATATTTCCCGCTAGGGGGCGCTAGTGGTATAATGGTCTAGACCGGATAATTGCATATTTGAAACATAAGTATACATGAATCATAATGGGTGGATGAGGTGTTTAGCTTTCATAGGACAGCTACCTGTATACATCAATAAGCTTTGCGGCGACACCTTTATCATTGGCAAACGAATCATCAAGAATGTTAGATGTCATGTTGTCTTATGTTGTTGAAAACTGTATGCACTTTTATATAGGATTGTTCTCAAACAATCACCTTGCTTATGCGAGAGCAATGTCATGTAACGGATTGCTATTTACGCATCTGCAAATAAATTGTAATATTGCCATCACTAAAGCTGGTGACTCCCCGTGGGCGGCTCCCCTAAGTTAACCCATACTTGCAATAATTCCGTTCATATTCATTGTGAGCAAGTGCTTAAATGATTTCGTTAAGAGAGTATTTTCATAATTTACTCTACTCTTCCCTCTATCAGTTCATTAATGCGCTCATCACACGACTCTAACATAAACATAAACTAATCAATTAGTGTATGTCATGCCAATCTTACAACTGGCATTCCAAGCCTGCATCAAAGTCATATACATGGATATTGCTGCAGAGAAACAATCTGATATGAAATGGTCAAGCTTATTATGTTAGGATGTAGTTTGTCTCCGTTTAGTGATGTGAGTCTTATGAATGTACGAGACGTACATAAAAAGGTCCATGCGGATCGAAGAGTAACATTATGTAAGATGCCATGTCTGTTCCTTACTTCCTCGGCATACAATTGAGGAATCCGGTTTTAGCTCTGCCCAGCCCATTACTGGCTATGTTCCAACCACAGTTCGTCTGTGTAGGGAGTGATTATTCCTGAACTCCTTGACTATCAATTTCCAGAAAACGATAGAGGGAAGCGGTTGAATATTTTGAAACTAATTTAACAGCCAAATTTGTTTCAAAATATTCACCAGCATGTTTATTAAATAGTAATGACATAACAACGCGTAGTTGACTATGACGTCATATGATTGATATCTCTATATTATATATATATATATATATATATATATATATATATATATATATATATATATATATATATATATATATATATATATATATAGATATGTGTGCGTGCGTGCGTGCGTGCGTGCGCGCGTGCGTGTGTGCGCGCGTGTATGTATGCGTGTGTGCATGAGTGTATTCGTGCGTGCGTGCGTGCGTTTGTGTGTACATATAATGTTTGTTCAAAAAGTACCTGGAAACAGTGTACATATCAATACCTGACTCAGTGGCAGCATCCTCATCTTCTGTCTGACCCGTGTGCATATGCCTATGTGGTTTCCGCATAATAGAGTTATCACGCGCTGTCCGGTTACTACTCTTCCGTCTGGCAATGGTTAAGAAAAGAGCATAGAAGACCCGTGTCTCATTTAATATTACTGGTGTCAACCGAGTGGAAAATTATCACATTTCACGAGCGTTAACGGGTACAATGTGATAATTTCCGACGAGGTTGTTAATAGTGATATTAAATGGGACCGCGTTTGAGATTCTATTTACCATATAAAAGGATATTTGTAAATGGACAAATCTTCCAATAAAATTGATCTCTGAAACCAGTTTGGCCAAACCATTTGCGCTGTTCGTTCGTTGTCGTCGCTGTGGCACACCACTTGCTAAGAGTTCTGACCAATGTTCCGCAAAAGAGAATGGCAGACAAAACATCGTCATTTCGGATTTGAAATTAATTTTAATCCAACTTTTAAAATCGCCGCGTCAATCATGCAAAATTACTAAACGTATTTCATAACTATATATATATATATACACCTGTGCAAAAGTTAAGCACCACCCTATTTTTACGCACATGCGAGGGTATATTCATGTGCTATGAAGAAAGCAATAGCATAAACATTTATGTACCCATCCATCTTAGTGCAAGAGGTAATAATGCAACTAGAGGAATGCTGATTATGATGGTGGGGAAACACTGTATGTTTTTGTTTGAACCTGAAAACGAGGCCTGAATATGGTTACGTTGACACAACTGACAACTATTGCCCTACAGTTGACACACGTGGCTAGATTTTCATTAATGGTGTCTGAAAACGAAGTTTAACATCTGTGCACGAGTTTGAGACTGTCATTATTAATACCGGGTATATCCACCTTGTGCCTGGATGACGGCCTGGACACGACGTCTCATGCTGGTCACCAACCGACTGATACGCCATTGTGGTATTCGTTGCCATTCAAGATGGAGTGCGTCTGTTAATTCCTGTAGGTTCTGCACAGGAGGATCCCTCCTTCTCACCATGTTTCCCAGAATGTCCCAGATATGCTCAATAGGGTTCATGTCAGGGCTCCTTGCTGGCCATGGTAGGGTTTCGATGGCATTCTGGCGGAGGTATTCATGCACAGCTCTAGCACGATGTGGTCGGGCGTTGTCATCCATGAATATAGGGTGGGTTCCAGGTTCATGATTTACAAAATGAGGGACCACAACTCTATCCAGTATGGAATCTTGATATCTTTGTCCATTTAGTGCTCCAGGTACAGTCAACAGATCCAGCTTACAATCAAATGAGATGCACCCCCATATCATAACGGAACCTCCACCAAATGGAACTTCTTCCATGATGTTACGTTGGTCGTACGCCGTGCGTCTGGACCTGCATACACGAGTTCGACCATCTGTGGCATGAAGCAGGAACCGACTTTCATCGGACCAGTGTACCCGTCTCCAGGATCTCATGTTCCAGTGTCTTCTTTCGTTGCACCACCTCAGACGCTCCTCTTTGTGGTGTGCAGTGAGGAGAGGACGTCTGACAGGTCTCCTAGCTTTCATGCCAGCAGCATACAGTCTCCTTTTGACGGTAGACATTGACACTCTATTGCGCGTTTCCAATTGCTGGCTGAGCACTCTGCTGTTGGTGAATGGAGATCTCCTAACAAGGCGTACTAGGGCTCGATCATCACGGGCAGTAGTCTTCTTCGGTCTTCCAGATCTAGGCCTGTCCTTCACCTCGTTAGTTTGCCCATGTTTTGCAATCAAACGACTGATTACAGTATGGTTAATGTTCAGCTGTCTGCCAATCTCTCTGCATGACATACCAGTGGTATGCATGCCTATGATTTGGCATTTCATACGATCACTTAACCTTCGTCTTGCCATAGCGGTTCACAATCAGGAGCTAATTCTCTCTGTACAAATAAACCACGGTCATGAACACAAAATTCCTAATCTTGTCGCCTAAATCTGTATGTAATGTTCTACACATCAAACTGGACTTTTACATAACTGAACACGTGTGCTGTTTCCCACCACGCACGGACATCAAGCGGCGTGAAGTCATGCATGCATGTGCATTTCGTACTTGGAATTATGTCAGCTAACGCGGGGACAAAAAGTATGGCAGCCTAGTTGTACCATCATGTTTCTACGTTCTATTGTTTTTGCTGGTGCTTAACTTTTGCACAGGTGTATATATATATATATATATATATATATATATATATATATATATATATATATATATATATATATATATATATATATATATATATCAGCAACATAACCATTTTCGTCATCGTCACCGCTAGGAAGCATTCATAGTGTCACTGAACATGTGAGATTAGTACGTGACCACTAACCAATGACACTAGTTCTTCCACATTATCTACCCAATGAAAATTGTATGTTGAATATTGAAAGTGTTCATAGCGAGAAATATGAAAATGGGTCAAGGCGAGTATATGTGAAGACTATATATATAGGTGTGATGTGTCAGGAAACAGGTTACTGATATTAAAATGTAAAGAACCACAGTCACAATATAAAACTTGCTGACATTTGGAATCAGATTCTTCACACACGTATCAGTTATTAGCAAGATTCCAATTTCATCATCATATTTGAAAGTGATATAGTTGATATGAGAGTTCAACAGAATTATATTCTATGATTTCCTCAATATGTTTAATGTGTTTTCATCATCATTTCAGCATTTAACTGCCGCAATGATGATTATACTATCATGTCATCTACTAACCTACGTATAGCATTAATTATAATCTATTATAAAGTATGCGTGTTTATGTAAATCCTCGGACACATACTAAGAATAATTGCCATATTTGTATGTTCGCAAGCTGGTTCATTATGCCGGATACTGCAGTATCATAACACATCTCTGATAAAGCAGCCTACCGGGCCGATGCTGGGCAGATGATGTGCCGATACTGAACGTATCGGAACGGTATCGGCCATGCATCGGGCCGGTAAGCTGCGTTATCTGGGATGTAGCGTAGGCAGGATCAGGGATCACACATAAACACAGCCTTCATTATGTAAATCATTGATAAGTATGTACATTATCCAATGGACTTTTACAGTTTTAACTATTCACCACCCATCTCTATCTAAGCTCTACCCAGCTCACTCTCATATTTGGTTCGGTCGATTTCTGAACTCCCTGACTATAAATTTCCAGAAACCTATGCGGCTAATTTGTTGGATATGTGTAGTACTATGGCAGCAACAGCGTCCAGTCAAATTAGTTTCAAAATATTCAACATCATGTTAATTAAGTGGCAAAGATATACAATTCGTACGTGTCGGACTATTAAGCGTTAAGGACGGATTATTTCGAGTCATTCATGACATCGGGATTATGACGTAATCATGTACGCCACCTAGTTGATGCTGACGTCATATGACGGATGGCCACAAAGGAGAGGTGAATTCCATGTAGATGAATACCTTTATTCTCAATGTGTACGCACGCATGCGGTGTATTATCGTAGAGAACACACGACCTTGAGAAAATCAAGATGTGATCGCGATGATAGATGGCCAGACGGCACGGGAGACTAAGTCACTGCATCATTTGAATCTTGTGAATGAGCTAATGTTCTGAGGCAATGAAGCCTAATATTAATGTAGTACGTACGGGGACATAGAGCACTTTAATCATCACTGGTTCATACTTCCCTACGCCATGGAAGACATAACAACTATTAATGAGTTGCATACCTGGCTTTGACAGCAGACCACGTGTACAATATAGGGTTGATCGCTGAATTCACAGGTAAGAAAAACACTGCAGCCACAGTGTACATCACAACTGTGTAAAGCAAAACCATCAAATATATAAATACACATAGCTAGTAAAGCATCATTGTACATGCATCTACCCCTCAGTATTATTTTCTTAGGATGTTCAAATCTAGATATGGTGAAATTGGTTGCACAACGTGGGGCTATATGGCATGTTGCAGAAAACTAGTGTAATAACCCATAATTAAATGGCATATCAGAAATCGCCGTCGCACACCCTTTTAATGTAATTTGTATGTTAGAATTACAAAGTTCACAGCAGTAGTTAGTATACCATCGACATTTGTCCTTATGCTACATGCCCTGATCAAATGGTGTTAAATATACATATACACATAGCATATCAATGAGAAGAAATGTTACATAGGTATACCTCGCGTATGTTTGCAGAGTGACTGAAACACCACAAGACATTTACAATAGTAACCAATTTCCTTTCCCTAAAGCAGATATCTTGATGTTACAGCGACTGCATAACTATTTATCAACGTATATCCATAAAACAACGTTAGATGTAATGACTATTTATAAGACCTGTACTCTGTACCTGGGATGGTAATATTGGTGGTAAGAGACAATACTCCCATCACACTAATAGGCATCCAGCAGACCAGATCTGTGGTCACAATAAGCATCATACGACGGGCAAGTGCCAGTTCTCGTTTCTGTTTTCGATTACGCGAAGAATTTACACTGTTGGATGATCTGAGAACCACCACATACATCGCCGTGTATCCGAACATGATGACTAAACATGAAACTGTGTTCAGCACTATAAAGATTGCTGCTGAGTATTCCCAACCAGCAAACCTAGTCTGAAATACATAAGCAAATTTCAAATCCACCATCTCCAAATATTTCCAATGTATCTACTATAGTTGCATATTTGCTCATGAGTGAAGGTCAATGGATATTACGTATATGCCATAGGTAATTAAATGTGTAGTTACTATCTTATGATAGTCTGTGAATATCAAAGCACTTAAAAAGTGGATCGACCCTAACTGCTTCAATGACATGTATTGCATACCGTTGATATTTGTAGAGGAAGACACACGCCCGTGCGTCCATAGAATCTACCCTGGTCGAAATAGTCAATAGGAATAATGGGCAGAATGCAGAGAACAAGTGCAATCAACCACTCCATTGCCAATATTTTCCTAGTTCTGTTCAATGTCAGGCGTGCCACGGCCAATGGAAATACTATGCACATGAACCTGCTCAAACAAAACACAGACACCATGAACATAATTACATTATAAGAGAAAACACCTTTCTCAGAAGGGTAGGGAATTATGTTATACTGGCCTGATTTGGTATACTGTGTAGACTAACTAAGATAGGAATAATTGCAAAATTGTGTATGTGGAATGATGGTATGGACAGTCATGATAGTACATCTTATGACGATGGTGATGCATATATTAGTTTCTTTATTTGACGCATCGTAGTAATCTGATGTGCATTGAGCCATGCTCAGAAACCAAGCACAAACGCACATCTTACCTGTCCATTGTAATTGCAGTCAAGCTGAACACGGATAGCTCACTAGACAGTGTGGCCAATAACCCAGCAAATTGGCAGAGGGCACCACCACGCCATTCATCAGCGTGTGCAATGTAACGGCCTCTGAAATACCAATAGAACAATGACCAGTTTCATTTCAACATTGTTAATCACATGTATGACATTTGCCTCGCATGTCTCAATAATCACTCGATTTCTGGAAAGCGACTTTCCATGGATAGGGAACTAACCTGTAGTGTATGTCGACCGAAGCAATTAGGATCATATAAACACCCATCAGTCCATCAGCTACTGCCAGGTTACTGATCATAAGACTGTGTACTGGATTCTGGTCCCGTCTTATCTGCCGCCATATGACCACTATCACATTACCAACCAAGGCAACGCTCCCTGCATTCGAAGAAAGCATGCCAAATTAACTTAATCAAGTCAGTATAGGTAAACAGTGGATGCATTTCACAGCGATATGTTAAAGACCATTGCTTTGACTTGTTGGTGCTATGTTGCTAATCACACTTAGAAGAATGCGAACAAATAGACGTTTGCATGCAACACAAACTTGATTTCAGAACGAGCTTATAGGAAAAATTTGGTTCACACCGGCCTACGGCTTAAGCGAATTGGCAAAGATATATAAATTTCATAGTTCTACATGGAATTAGATTGAGGCAGAGTACAATCATTATGCCAGCCATGTACATTTGACCTCTATGGATAAAGAATTATATTTTTAGCAAGATTTCTCAGTTGATCAACAAGATATTGAGAAATTAGATGTTGAAATACATTGCCGATGACATTGATGGCATTTAAGATACACTATATAGAAGCTGTTACCACAAGAATGCTAAGATAATATGTAGCTGTGATATATGCATCAAAGAACATGGCGCGGGTTGGTGAACAAGTTCTCTGTCACATCAGTCATGCCAAGCCACAATGAGCTGCACAGCCAATGTTGGATTGTGTTTTTCCACGAATCTGCCAGGGAACATGACGCATCAGAGATCAAGCTATGATACTTGACTGATATACGAAGAGTGTCGATTACCGAGATGCAAAATAGATATACGACAGTATAAATTAATCATGTAGTCTCAGAGGTGAAACTGCAAAACGGTTGGAAAACAAGAATGAAATTTAGATTAAGTCCAGTAATGTGATAGGCGAGCATTGGCAGAACGAATGTGTTAATGTTGAACCGCCAGAAGTACATCACATGCTACAGAATAAAGACAGACCTGGCATCCGTTATGTCAATCTCGAATGAACCAAATTGTCAAGTTGATTGTAAAGCAAGCAAATGTGGGATGAATGTGAGATACCCATATGATTGTCGTGTAGAAGATGCAATGCGCTGTACAATTGCCACAGTTGGGAAGCTACTAACATACTCTTGAACAAACCTGATGCATGCCATGGTCAACATATGTGTGCCATAATAAAGCATCACTGGCTACACAGTCTAATGTCAAAAGCCGTGCTCTACATAATGTGTAACAAGTCGTCAACACTATCTGGCAGGGTATAGAAACAGCGATGTAGTATGTTCGGACATGTTCTTTGAAGAGATACACCTGCTCAGAAATCATTAGACTATCCAGTGGAAGGGGCAGTCAGGTAATAGGCACGCAGAGGACGCCAGAACAACAAGGTGCTAGGTGCGTTGCGTGCAGACAGCAAATAACAGATCTTGGACTAATGCCAAGAAATAAGGACGCTTGCAGTATACAAATCACAGTTGAGAATGTTGAAGAAAGCTGATAGCAGCTGAAAGAAGTGTTCACTCCTTCAGCTGCCGATCATAGTCACTCATCACCATCATCATCATCGTCATCATCATCATCATCATCATCATTACGATGATATTTACATTTGACTTCGGCCCATGGGGTTGTCAACTGGTAAAACAGTGGACCTGGGTATTTGTAATGACGTGTCATCAATCGAGCAATCTACGTTTCAATACCGACTTTGTTATTATATATTTATATACAAGTATCAGACTGTCGCGTCCTAAACCGCATGTATATTCATCCAAGTTATATTCGTTTACTAAAAGGTTGTAAAGTTAATTTAAAAATACTCTATATTAAACAAGTGCACGGAGTTGAGTAGTCTCTTCAGTAGCAATATTCTTGACTCAGTGAGAAATATACAATCTATTTCCAGAGTCCGAGCGTCGAGGCAAGGCCTGTCTTACAAAATCTATATTAGAGACCGATTCCGATCTTTAATTCATGAATCCATTTCCTTAGTCAAGTATATGACGTCATAATCAACTAAGCGACGTGTATGCTGCCGTCATAATCGTGACGTCATGGATGATTCGATTAATCCTCTCTGTAACGCTTAATAGTCCGACACGTTTTATAACTTGTATGTTTTTGCTAATTAAATACACATGCTGTTGAATATTTTGAAACTAATTTGGCTGGGCGCTATTGCTGCCATATGCATATATTCAACAGCTTTCCTGTATAGTTTTCTGGAAATTTATAGTGATGGGCTTCAGAGATCGGTCGATCCAAACACGAGCGAGTTCTGGGTGTAGCTTAGATAGAGATGGGCGGGACATAGCTAAAGCTGGAAGAGTCCATTGTCCAATAATCTGCAATGTCTTATGACTCACCCAGTATCCACATGCATACACATGTAACCACTCACCCAGGATCCACATACAGACACGTAGACCCTGACGATGAAGCAAATCCTCACACGATGACATGTCATCTGGTTGTGGTACACACTCAGCAGTTGATTTACTGGGAAGTTGACAGCAAAATAAGTAATCATCAGATATCCTGAAATAACAATGCAATAGAATTGTATCAGCCTGTGCACACAGTAACCCGCGTGTGCGGCCACATACATTCCGTGCCCATGCACCTATGTTTGTCTCTCACGTACGCACACACGTACGCACGCACGCATGCACATGTCCTCGCACATACGCAAGCGCAAATACACACGTGCTCGCGCGTACACATACGCAAAGGCGCATACTCACGGTAATACTTACAATGTATGGAGATACGGTAAGCCAAGAAATAATTGTTTATCGTATGTAGTCACCATGTTCTCAGAAATGTCTCTGAAATATACCATTGGCATACATGATAATGGATGAACCCAGTTTTAGCTATGCCCCGACCTTTTCTAGCTAAGCTCCACCTACGAGTTGCCCGTAGTGGGATCAAGTGATCGATCCCTGAACTCAACGACTATCAATTTCCAGAAAACTATATAGGTAAAATGGTGTACATTTTGAAACTAATTTGATTGGGTGTTGTCACTGCTTATGCCAAATTAGTTTCAAAATATTCAACACAATGTTTATTAAATAGTAAGGAAATGCAATTCCCACACCAACCCTTAGTTTGTCCTCGATTAGACGTTCGTGATGAACTTGCGGTATTCGTATTCATAACGTCATTTTTTATGATGCCCGCCTACACGTCACATAGTTGATTCTGACTATGAGTGAAGGACACACTTGTAAGGTCCATTGCTATTTATATCAAAACATTACATGTCAGTGAGGAATACTCGACAACTCAAGGATTAACAATTGGCACTTGTTGCCCGACTGCCACATGCAGTAACAGTCAAGGGGAATTAACTCTAGTTGATATTTATGGTTGGAAACCTTCAGCGACAAAAAGACGTATTCTTCAATACAACCCATATAAGCATGCGAATATGGTCAGCACGCACATTGATCAACCAATGGCCCTTGTAAATCTTACAACCATAGATACACAATGTAGACTCTCTCTCTCTCTCTCTCTCTCTCTCTCTCTCTCTCTCTCTCTCTTTCTCTCTCTCGATGTTCGTGCATAGGTGCATGCTTACAGTTCTTTGAGTGACGATAGTCCTGCAAAGGCCGCCCCTTCTATAGCCTGGATTTGGAGAGATCGGAGATTTCTGAAAATGAATTGAAGTTTACTATGCAGATATGCAATGTTTCACTAACAGCCATGGTATTCGTTGCGATACGTTATATTTCGAAGATGGTGGCTACGATTATGAGTTTCATCTCTACTTCTATTTGCTGGGGGAGTGTGACAGTTACGTGCTATTATTAACAACATGACGATTTTTTCGAATGCTGGATAGCAGAAGATGTTACTCAATACATGGAATTATGTTCCACATATTCACAATATTTCATAATATAAAGCTTGTTTCCTGAAAGTTACGATAACATGTCGTATAGTAGTGTTTCAAATCATGTCATGCCAAATTACGTACAGTGTATTTATCCTGGGTAGCGGAACAGAGGAATCAAATGTACCATATTCAATCACCTCTAATATTCCACACTGCATCAGATTTCTGTGAGAACAGAACAGACGAAATAGTAGCAATATTGATGTAGATGCCTAGACAATGCTCATGAATTAACCATTGGTAAAGAATAATTAGCATTCAAACTATGTCTTCTCATGCACATGCGTGGCAGTGGGTATGTGTATGTATGTGTGCGTGCGTGCGTGCGTGCGTGTGTGCGTGCGTGTGTGCGTGCGTGTGTGCGTGCGTGCGTGCGTGCGTGCGTGCATTGCGTGCGTGCGTGCGTGCGTGCATTGCGTGCGTGCGTGCGTGCGTGCGTGCATGCGTATGGGCATGCGTGCGCGTGCGTTCGTGCTTAGTGTGTGAGTGCTTGCGTTCGTGGGCTGACATGTAATTAAAAGACCTAGTCAAAAGTGTCCAAACTGTGATTATTGAAATGATAATTGATTGATGTGTAGATAACACACGCACGCACGCACGCACGCACGCACGCACGCACGCACACGCACACACGCACGCACGCACGCACGCACGCACACACACACACGCACACACTGCTAATTTATAACCATAACCAAGTCCAACTAGACTCTGTTGTGGCAATGTACATAGTGACGCCAGTGTTCATGATAGTTGACCCTTTGTCCACACTCATTTCTAACCCACAATAATATGTATGGATCTGCCAAATTTGATGATTCTGGCTTTTTGAATTCAAAATTTCGGCATGCACTTAGGGATACCATGCCATTGGTATTGCCATTGGTATTTTACTCTTTGCCCTGAAGCCCATAGTACGTATTGCCCAGCAAAATATCACTGGGTGTTTGAAACTAAGTGTTTCTATCGACTTGTATTTCCAAGCTATGGCAAAGGATGTGCATTTGGAAACTGACTCTCTGGCCAAAATTAGTTGACCCTCTGACTTGGGACAGAAAACGCTTCGAGCCTGCCTCGATATGAATGGATGTGTTAAAATGGTTGATTCTTACTGTTTGTTTTGGTAAGCAATGACATGGAATTAGTATTCAAGCTTGCACTTAGTGTCCCCTTGACATAAACATTTGACCCTTTGATCTAAAACACAAATTCCTTCTAGCCAGCCAGAATATGAATGTATGCCTCTAATTCTAACAGCTATTTGCATTCCCGAGTTATGGGCAAATGTGTAGAGCTATGTTTCTTGAATCCCAGTTTGATTCCTCCCAATCCATAGTCGGTAAGAATGTGCTACTGCTGAGCATGTAACTACGCCTTAGACTTACACAGATCTGAGATTGTTTAGTCCACGAAACACGCCTTTCAGGGAGGAAAGCTTGTTGTAACTGAGATCTCTGTAATTAAGAGCATCCGCAGCAGTAGCACCAACAACAGCAACAACAGCAGCAGTAGCAGCAGCTGCAGCAGCAGTAGCAGTAGCAGCAGCAGCAGCAGCAGTAGTAGTAATAGTAGTAGTAGTAGTAGTGATAGTAGTAGTAGTGGTAGCAGCAGCAGTAGCAGTAGCACCAACAACAGCAACAACAGCAGCAGCAGCAGCAGCAGCAGTAACAGCAGTAGCAGCACCAGCAGCAGCAGCAGCAGTAGTAGTAGTAGTAGTAGTAGTAGTAGTAGTAGTAGTAGAAGTAGTAGTAGTAGTCGTCGTCGTCGTCGTCGTAGTAGTAGTGGTAGTAGTAGTAGTAGTAGTCGTAGTAGTAGTAGTAGTAGTAGTAGTAGTAGTAGTAGTAGTAGTAGTGGTAGCAGCAGCAGCAGCAGCAGCTGTTGTTGTTGTTGTTGTTTTCGTTGTTGTTGCTGGTGGTGGTTGTGGTAGAAGTACAGGTAGTGGTGTTGGTGTTCTTGTTCATATAGCAATGATTACACATGTAAATAGCAGCTAATGATTATTTCTGCCAGTAATATTATATGCACATATTAATTAGTCTAGGTAGATATTTTGATCACTATCTGATCATCTAAACACGCGTATGCGTGTGTTTTGCATTAACTACTACTACCTGCACTATATGCAGCATTATCTTTGTCAATTTGTATGTGTTCTACTTACAAGTGTCGTAGATTTATCAATGTCTGGAATATTCCCCTTGCTAGTTTCTTCAGATTGTTGGCTGAAAGGTCCCTGGTGTCAGATATATAATTGCATTTACAATTCATATAAGGAAATAATAACATATGGCATAATATAATCAATTGCAAATAAGTGTATATACAGAGTGCCTCAAATTACAATCGACTCAAGAAATAGGGAAGAAATGAATAAAGCAAGTCATACATCGACTATCTTTGTTGTCGAAGACGTATGAACTCACACGTATATTTATATATCTTAAATTGAAATCAGACCTATACACACTATGGTGAAAATTAAATACAGAAATAATCATTTCAAACAACCTGGCACACCGAGTTCTAAAACCTATCATATGGTACTCTGTGCAATCAATTACAAATAAGCATTAGCGATATGTCTTAAAATGTGCATCTTCTTAATTCCTATGGACAATCTGATGATCAACTTACAAATGAAGCAATAGCGGATATTTTCTAAAATCTACTTTGCTGAGCTGATTACCAGTAAAGATGCTGAAATAAGAATAAATAATGTAAGATAAGCATAGTTTCATATATTTTGAGTGCAAAATTATGTTGGATTTCATTAGTAGTTCTATAGGAGGCAATAGTAGTTCTATATCTAATTTGACCTTTCCAGTTTTAACTATGCCTCCGCCCATCTCTATCTAAGCTCCAACCACAACATGCTCGTGTTGGGATCGATCGATTGCTGAACTCCCTGACGATCAATTTCCAGACAACTATGCAGGTAGGCTGTGACATATTTTGAAACTAATTCGACTGGGTGCTGTTGGAAGCAACAGCACGCAGTCAACTTCATTTCAAAATATTCAACATAATGTTTATTAAATGCTAAAGACACAATTCGTACAACATGCCAGCCAGTAAGCGTTAATGACGGACTATATAGGATCATTCATGATGCCATGATTACACGCTATGTAATAAATGTATATTACAGTACTAATGGGTGCGGCTAGACGCTATTGTTCTAGAACAAAAGAATTCTTAGAGAACAATGGCGATCGTCCGCACACATAGGAAGAACAATGGCGATCGTCCGCACTAGTTTCTGAAAACAATGGTGACCAGCCGTGCATGGTAGAGAGATTTGAGTACACTGATTCGCCCACACTTGAGAATCTATATTTAGTATATGTGAATCATGGTAAAACCCCGTTGGACGTCCAATTTCTTGCTGAAAATCTTAACCCCTAAAAGTTGGGTATTTTACGTTTTAACTTAACGGCGCATGCCCCCGGTTATCTACTGTGGTAAAAATAATAGCTTTTAAGACGTGGTCTGATAACGGAAGTAAAAATAATAGAGTTTAAGAGGTACTCTGATAAGGGAGGTCTATGAGGAGGATAAGGAGTAGGAGAGAGGAGGAGGAGTCTCTGCATGGCGCTGTTCTCTGCTCATATTTAAGCAGAGCATGTCTGTCTAGTTCGCTGTCGATATTTCGGTTTTTTCAAAGAAACATTTTAGAGTGTAGATTTTACAATTTAATATAAAGCACGGATTAAGTGTGCGTTCAAGACATAACAAAATGGCAGATAATTTAAGTGACGAAATTAAAGAATGTGAAGAAGTGGTTAATGTGATTTTGCAGCAGATGCATGACTCTGATGTCACTAGATTAAACATGGATCTACCCTTATCACTTGATGAACATGTGGATAAGCTTTTATATCTGGGTTCTATGTTATATGAGCCCGACTTTACAATTCCGCAAACGTGCATACCTGATGAACATAACGACATTGCATTACGTGATGTAAATGATAGTAATGTTAACTCTGTTCCTGAGTACTGTGAAGTCATTTCTGAACTGTCTATTACGATATTACGAATACCGATGCTGATGTTTTCAATTATCTGGATAATGTATATGATTATGATGTAATCATACCTGCACAACCGGCTTCTACCAATCATACAAGAACTGAACTATATATTCCTGATCTGAGATACCATACCATCACCATGTTTCAATTATCCTTATAACGATTGTGACTTAATTGATCTTAATTATTCGACCGATGTACGTGATGGACACGATCTAAATTTAATTGACGTTGCCCCGGTTCCTGACTGTATTGCGCCTTTTGCTAATGACCTATCTCAGGATTTAGCATTTGACGATGCATCCCTTCTTGACTTTATTGCGCCTTCATCTAATGACCTATCTCTAGGATTTAGCATGCCTTCCTAATGATTCCAACCTAATGATTTATTTGATGCTGCGCCAGTTCCAGTCTGTATCGCACCTTCTGCTAATGATCTATCTCTGGATTTAGCATGCCTTCCTAATGATACGTCCTAAATTTATTTGCTAATGTGCCAGTTCCAGACTGTATTGGGTCTTCTGCTAATGACTTATCTCTGGATTTAGCATGCCTTCCTAATAATTGATCCGACTCATCAAACTCTTATTGACATGTGTGCAAATCATTCGGCAGATAAAATTAGTCTCATCACTGATGAAATCAGTCGATGTATAGCAGAGAATATAGTGCTTATAGATGATCTACCTAAGCATTATTTGCAATGTGTTCGCCATGAGCACGCTCAAATCGGAGGGTCGGTATTTGATTATACCGACTATATATCAGTGGAGACTGTGCGCAAATACCACAGTAAAACGAAGGCATTGAATATAATGTATCTTTTAAAAGTTATCCTATAGCCAATACACCACTTTCTCATTCTGAGTTCGTGTCAGGTGTCTTTCAATCTGTGCTTGATATGTATAGCGAATATAGTAATATTCAGCTGAATGATCACGTGAGAATCGAGTTGATTCACCCTTCTTTCGGCTATGGAATGAAATTACGCCTGACATAATTTTAGAATCAGTGGAAAAAGTCATTCAGTCAAATACTGAGTGAAGGTTATCAGTGGGTTTTGAATTTCACGTTTTTCGTGTAGAGGACTACGACTTAGGTGGGGGAAATGATACTCTCCTAGGTGCGATCGAATCTAGACATTCACATTTATTAAATTTACATTCATCTGATTTAGATGTGTACATGCGTATTATACCCGTTATCGCTGAATATCCATTCTGTTTTGTGGCAGGAATATTTTTAGGAATACAATTTATTGAGAAAATGAACAAATTAATCTCTGTAAATGATTGGCATAATTTGAGACGTAATAACACATATTTGACGCATATGGCGCGTGAATAGCATACAGCTTGGTGTATTCCTGAATGCAAAATTAATAGTACTGATTGGTACAAATTTCAGCAAGATTTTCGCAATCAATTTACTATTCAGGTCTACTCAGAGTCAACGCATGAGCTTCCCCGAGCTTACCGTGCATAAATGTTATGGATTCAGAACGTGATAATCATATATCCTTAATCACGTCTATGGTCGCATTTCTGATGGTACATAATTACTGTATGCAGTGTAATGTGTCATACCCTAATGATCACTCATGCACAGGGTGGTGTGATAGTTGTCTGAGACCTTATTCTGATAAAGGATCTTGTACCTCTATAGACGCTACTCATAAGATAATGTGACTGATTGTCATCGTAAGTTTTATAACCGTCAATGTATGGCAAACCACCTCTCTAATGGGACCTGCGAAATGGTGAAGGTGTGCTCCCACTGTTTCAGTCGCATACGTAGAGATGGCGATGAACACGTATGCGGTATGACAAAATGTCATGCATGTAAAGAAATTATGTCATTACTGAAAATCATATGTGCTTTCATAAAGTAATTGAAGAACCTAGTATGTCATTATACCACGCACGCTCTATGCATACGAATGCTGGCATTTATAGTTACGAAGATTTTCAAAAATACATCATTTGCGACACAGAAACATATTTATCGTCTATCAACAGTAGCAATACCAATATTCTAGCTGAGCATAAAGTCAATCTCATGGTTGCCAACATATGTTGTGATGCGTGCTTCGAGCAACCACGCAAAGATGATTGCTCTACATGTCATCGAGGCACGAATTCTGGATATGTTCGCGTTCATGGGTTAGATGCGGAGGATCAGTTCGTTAGCTGGTTGATACGTGCTAAGGCTGCACGTGTCGGTAAAAATATTGGGAGAAAATATCTTTTCTCTGACTACTTGGTGATCGCTCACAACGCACGTGTATATGATTCTCTTTTACTCCTTCAATGCATTTGCAAAACCGCTCACCTGCATCTTAAACCTACAAATATTATCATGCGCGGTCGTTCAGTTCTCTCATTTGATGTAGGCACTATTCGGTTTATCGACTCCATTAACTTTTCCCCCTTTCATTAAGTAAGGTGGGCGATGCTTTTAATCTTCATGTTCGCAAGGGGACATTTCCCCATCAGCTCAACACACCTCAATATTGGGGTAAGGTAATACCCTTTCCTGAGAGGGAAATATTATATCCACAAAACATGAATGCAAAGGAATTAGTTGAATTTGATCGCTGGTACAATGACCAGATATCTAGACATAAGCACTACAAGGTTGATACAAAATCTCATCGAATATTGTAATGATGACGTAACCGTCTTATGGTTAGCCATATCTAGGTTTAAGACTTTATTTTCTGAATCAACGGATGGCCAAAATACATTTGTGACAGGGATAATGCTAGTGGGTGCATGTACTGCAGCCTATCATGTTTTATGGCTTCGACCTGAGAGCGTACAGACTTTACCTGATTTCGCACTAAGAGTAAAACATGCTTATAGCGTTTTGGGCGTACAATGGATGGAATGGGTTAGTCAATGTGAGGGTCGCCAAATCATGCATGTGCTAAATGTGGGTGAACAGAAAATATGCTGACATTATGTAGATGGAATTGATGTATCTGAAAATATTATTTTCGAGTTTTTAGGTTGTAAATTCCACGGACATGAGTCTGCTTGTTGCGGTGATAAACGCGATAGGACAGGTACACCATATGGTGATCAGACAAATGAGGAAGCATATTCTGCGCTTCAATGCCACATTTCTTTATTTGAATCACATGGATATATGGTGAGAATTATGTGGGAATGCGTCTTTAAGAAACAAGTCACTGATTCCTCTGCGCTAAATGATTTTATCACCGAATTGGACTTAGTCCACCCAATATCAAGCGCTATTCGGTGGACTTGCGTCCACGTTCGTTTATTTATGGAAGCAGATGAGCATACCATGCTCGAAACTGCATTTCCATGTATCCTTCAGTGATGAAACAATGCTGTTTTCCAAAATGGTCATATATGGTACTAAGAGGCGATGACGTGAGTGATAAGACGGCGCATGACATCTTTGGTCTTATTAAATGCAAAGTCCTTCCACCTCATGATTTATACTCTCCCGTGCTACCTGCTAGAATAAATTCATGCCTCATGTTTGTACTATGCGCCGAATGCGCCAAAAATGAACAATCTTCTGTATGCGTACACACAGAAGAACAGCGCAGTTTATGTGAAACATGGACTACTCCAGAGTTGCAGCTAGCTATATGCAATGATTATGTCAAAATATATGAAGTATGGCATTATCACGCGTTATCGTAATATGAGCAGCATGGCGACAATGGGTTATTTTAAGAATAAATTAACCGTTTTTTGAAAATTAAACAGGAAAGTAGCGGTTATCCTGATTGTGTCAGTAGTGAGAGTGAAAAGGTGAATTACGTGGCTAACTATTATAAACATGAAGGAATACAGCGTGACCCTGCCACAATTTCGAATAACCTGGGTTTGCGCTATGTTGCTAAATTCTGTTTGAATATTTTGTGAGGACGATTTTCTCTTCGTGATCATAAAAAGAATGGCATGACATCATCACGTAAAGGTCTTCTCTCCCTTCTGAATGATAACAGTAAAACTGTAGGCGCCATTACATTCTTGAACGATAGTCATCTAATGGCCTCCTATTCGGTCAATGATTGAGTATGCTCAGTCACCATTAAAGACCAACTGTATTCGTGCATCTTTCGTGACAGCTTATGGCTGAATAAAACTGTTAGAAGTCTTGTACTTACTCGGACGCAGCGTAGCCTATCATAATACAGATTTGGTGGTATTTAGTACCCGGAAACGTGAGCCGACCATTCAAGAACGAAGTGGGTATCTAGGTTCTTGGATTAGTGAAATCCCCTCCGATTACAAATTAACATGTTTTTGCACACTAGTTAAAAAATACTATAGTTATGATATGAAGCGTCATGATGATCCATTGACCGGTAAACAGGTAATGAAGGTTACAGGTTTAACCCTGTGTACTGAAGAATCAAAACAAGTTAATTATAAACGATGGTGGAATTATGGATAGTAATAGCATACTATTAAGCTACCCATCTAAGATCACGTGCACTGATCATTTTAGAATTCTTTCAGTAAGTAGCAGTAAGATTTTCAAACCCGTCTTTAAAAAACTATTTTAAAACTGGGAGATTTATCATCAGTACCATATGGTTACACTAGCGTAATATAAAAATAAATAGTAACATTGCACTTTCTCAGTCAGTACGTAAACAATGGTAGAGTTATCCGTGTCCGACGAAGCCGCCATAGCTGCCCACACTATAATAGCAAATATTGCTAGCCTGTGTAAAGCCGATAAGGATAAGATGCATGCATTGTTTATGAGGAGCATGCAGTTCACTTTAAGAGATGGAATAATTAATGCGGGAAGAATTATACTCATGTCTGAAATTAGCAAGGGTTTATTAACCGAATATGGGATAGACATAGTTCATTGGGTTCATGTATTATTGTTGCGAAGTTACCTTAATCGATGTCTTTCTCATTCATAGCGTATGCTGAGTTATCGCTCGCATTTCAGTTCCTATATTACCGCAAAAATATTTTGACCGAAAGTTGTTGTCATCCGCCATGAACTTACAGTCAGATAGTTTTCAAAATATTTTGCGCATCCAGTGATAATACACATTGACTTTAGTGTACAGAGTCTCTCAGTCGTGTAATGGTTAAAAGTTGGTTGTACTTGTTCTTGCTCATAAAGTGTGCATTGAGTGGTAGAAGACATTGTTTGTCCCACCTGAATACGATCGTTATTGATCGAACAAATGTGCGCCATATACTCAAATTAAGCACGTCTATGTACGTGATTGTGACACACGTGTTCCTCTGTACACCATTGTGTGCATGGTATTTTCGCCAGATGGTGTTCAAACCATGTTATTGTTACTAATGATATATAAAGGCAGCAGTTTCACGCTATGAGTATTCGTTCTCCACGATGGTGTCTGATCCTTGCTTTAAATATTTAAATCACTCGACATTTTGGTGCAATCTTCATAATTCGTGTAAAGCACGAACAATACGTTTTGGTGAAAAGGGGTGTATTGATCTACGACAGTGTCATCATGATGGTTATCCTACTAAACAGGGTTTATATCTCAGCGTAGTGGCATTTAAACAGCTGTTACAAATCATACCCGATCTTGAAGACATGGTAAAACGTGCGCGCAAAAAAGAAGGCATACTATTTACATATTTTTTGGACAATTATGTTCCCATTTCTATATGTGACGAACTTCCGTGTATTGACATACGCTATTTTTTCTGCTCTGATGCAGAAACACATCCCACACATAGTGGTTTATACCTGCAAGACAACGAGTGGGAATTATTGAAACAGAACACAAGTAAATGTGCTGTTTAGCCTGATATCTCAGTGCTTGTACGGTATGAAAAATATAAAGTGAGAACATGAGTGACATTCCATCCGCTAGTGATTCCGCAGAGATGTCTAATCACGCCATGCTTACTACGGACACTATACACCTCGATGAGTTTTTAAGCGATGATGAACTAAATCTCATCGATGATGATACCGACAAATTGTGTCACTAGTGTAAGACTATGTGTCAGCCACACCATTATTGTCCTACGGATCATGTGTAAAAGATTAGCCAGAAATTATTCGCATTCATGCTGTGTGAAAAGATACATTCGTTGGTTGTGCGAGATTGTTATGGTTGTCTAGTAAATCATCCGAGTCAACGTGAACATTCTTGTAAAAAAATTACATAATTAATTGTTTTATTTCGTCAATCGTAGCTTAGGAAAATATGTTGTATTTGTTTTTTATTTCATAAAATTGTATCTTTGTAACGAAATGTATTATTGATGTCAGTATTAATAAAACAGTTTTAAAATTGGATTTCACTTATTCAGTATAACCACCATGCTCTCTCTCTCTCTCTCTCTCTCTCTCTCTCTCTCTATCTCTTTATCTGTCGCTAGTGACTCGCTATTCACTCCCCCGCCTCCTCCGCACTCGCTGGTAGCTGTTTTTCACTTCAATGAGGCAGTTGTCAGCGCATGCCATTGCTATTCTTTAGAGAAGAATGGTCCAGGTGAATGACGTGTAGAGTAATGCTGACGATGAATAGCGCATTTCATTATGCACCTCAGCATACTTCAATAAAATGCTGTTATACGGTTTTGTTCAATTTCATGGTAAAATATTCGCCGAATATTGCATTTATTTTGTAACTATTTAAAGATGTTATAGATTTGTTCTTCTTCGTCGCGCAAGTATCTGATGTCATAATCATACACTTAAATGTTCATAGCCTTTCTTCTAAGTCACGTCTCGAGTATCAGACGTCACAATCATATTATTAAATGTGCATAGCACATCTCGAGTGTCTGACATCGCAATCACAGCATTTCTCCTAATTCTATGTCACAATCATGGCATTCCACCTAAGTTACGTCGCGAGTATCTGAGGTGACAATCATAGCATTTCTCCTAATTTTACGTCACAATCATATTCTTAAATGATCATAGCATTTCTCCTAAGTTACGTCTCGAGTATATGATGTCCCAATCATAGCATTTCTCTTAAGTTATGTCTCGAGTATCTGAGGTCACAATTATATTCTTAATGCTCGCTAACCAGTAAGCATTGACAAAGTATCCGCAGAAGAGTAACTACATATTACATCATAGTGTTACCATAGTGACGGTTCACGCACATCCAGGTATGACTAAGGTATATATATATATATACATGAGCGTATACCTCCTTAGTCATACGTGGACGTGCATGTGCCGATGCACCATCACCTGACTGCAATATGGTGTTATGTCACCCATTTACTATGATTGTATGTGGACCAACGTGGTGCGGTAAAACTGAGATGATAAAAGCACTAATAAGAGATCCCTACGCCATTACTCTCCCTCCACAGAGGATTGTGTACTGCTATGGCACGTGGCAAGATGGGTATAACAATTTGGCGAAAGAAGTTGGATTTAAAGATGGTGTGAATGTTGAACTAGACAGAAGTAGCAGAACATTGGTGATACTCGATGATTTGATGAATAAATGCGACGAGAATGTGGCTGACCTATTTACAAAACGTTCTCACCATGAGAATTGTAGCGTAATATTTGTTGCACAAAATCTGTTTCACAAGTCACGTAATCAATGTGACTTATCAGTTAACTATCACTATATGGAATTGTTTAAGAATCCACGTGATGCATCATCTATTCGTTCTTTATCTAATAAGATGTACCCAGGCAATACACAGTATTTGATGGAATCATATAAGGATGCTACACGCGAACCTCACTCATATCTACCCCTAGATTTGAAACAGACGACACCTGATAATATCAGACTACGTTCATCTGTTCATCCGAAGGAGGGCTGCTACGTTTACATACCTAATAAAAATGGCATCACATAAAATGGAATGCCATTTACCTATGCTGCAATATTTGGCTAAAGTAAAGCCTTCAATCAGAAATGATGTAATCAAACAGTGTTCGAACGAATTGGTGGATGTACTAAGCGAATGATGCCTAAGCATATTACGTGGGAATGTTCATCTCACTAAATCATGATACAAGCAGCTGAGTAAATATAGAGGGAAATCTGCGTACACTGACTAGTCGCGGAGTGCCATACGCACGTAAAAGAAAATTGCTACAAACAGGTGGAGTTTTAGGAGTCTTATTACTAGCGGTGATCGGTACGCTAGCACCATTAATTGGTAAACTGTTCACGTGAAAAGATGAAACATACACGTAAAATGGCGCTAGTTCCTCACAAATTGATAGGTAATTTAAATTAACAGATTAAAATATCTTTGCTACAGACAGATCCATTCATATGTAAAGCTATTAGTCTTGACAACGAGATATCCAATATATTAGCCAGACACGATCTGACTGAGAATGCAAAAGCAAAATCGTATTCACAAGTATTGGATAAGTATAGGCACTACTATCAGCAAATACAAGGACAGCAATATCAACCACCACCTCTGCAACACATAACTAACTACAACGCACTGCCCACACAAATACTTGAACGTACAATGAGGGGAATACCAAAACCATACAAGACAATAGACAGTGGAGTTATTGATATTTTACATTCGGTACCTGAACGTGTTAACGTTAATGACCTGGGTAAAGTGACAATAGAGGGTACGTTTTTCCCAAAAGATAATGTACTTGACCTGCTTACAAAGGTCGTAGTGCATGGGCGAAACCTCTTTTTGCTGGTATTTGCGATCAAGCAAAGGGAAAGTTTCTTAATCTGCTGCGTGACCTAAGCATACCCCGTAGATTTGTAGGCCAAGAGAAACCGAGGAGACAGATCTATAATGGCGCAGAAAAGGATGAGAGCGCCAGTGAGTACACGCCTACACCCATGAGTAAAAGAATATGTAGAAAGAGTTCTCTAGCGGGCAACAGGAAGAAGAAAAAGGGACATTCAATTATAGTGTGGGTAAATTTAGAATGAATGATGCCAAATTGGCAAAACTATATTTTGATCCGAAACATTACGCATCTTTTGGTGGGAAATAAAAGCTATATAATGCATTCAAAGGTAACATACCATGTAACTATATCGAAAAATGGTTAAAACACCAAGAAGTATATACGCTTCACAGACCACAGAGAACAAAGTTTGACAGGTGAAAAATAAGCATTTCAGCTGTCGATGTACTATGGCAGGCAGATCTATGCTCGATGGGTATGCTGGCAAAAGAGAACAATGTGTTATATTTGCTATGCATGGTTAATGCCCTTTCAAAAATATGCATGGATGGAATGCCTGTTTAGTAAAATGTCTTCTGTAGTCAAGAAAGGGTTAGCAACACTATTGGAGTATACTGAGCACCGCCCACACGCTATTCAAACAGACAAAGGGAGCCAGTTCGTAAACCGTGTAATGAAGAAGTATCTGAAAGATAATGGACTACATTTCTACACTTCTCAAAATGAAATGAAAGCGGCAATGGTAGAGCGTTTTCAATGCACCCTGAATGGTCGAATATATATCGAATATACAGACACATGACGCGTAAGAATATACGAAGGTATATCGATATATTACCTAGTTTAGTCACGGCATACGATAACACCACACATTCCAGCATGCGCATGGCTCCTTCTGAAGTCGATTGTAGTACTGAGTTAATCGCATGGAGAAATATCTATGGAAAGAAGATGAAGAAGCCTACCAAATCTAAAAACAGTCCTACTCAAGGCGACCATGTTAGAATATCACAAACAAAAATACCGTTTGAAAAAGCATATCGTGGGCAATGGAGTAGGGAATTGCTTAAGGTACGCGAGGTACTTACAGACAAATATCCATACTTATACAAATTAGAAGACTATGGAGGCGACCCGATTATTGGTACTTTTTATCGTGAGGAGATACAGCAAGTGATAGAAGAAAATGATAAAGAGTACTCGTTGGAAAAAATACTTAAAAGTAGAAAAAATAGAAAGGGACAACACGAGTATCTGGTAAAGTGGCTTGGTTACCTGGCTAAGTTTAACACGTGGATTAATGAACTAAGTATGAAACATCATTAACAATGGATGTATATAAGATCGGATCAGAGCATGTGGCAAATGATGGGTTCGAGAGTACCGAAAGAAGACACAGTTTAACTAGCTCAAATTATAATAATTTATATTGTAATCATTACGTGTATCATGAATCTGAGTATACATAATGGTCAGTCAGGCATATGGATATCACCTTTGAGTGGATGTCTAGGGTATATATTGCCTAGTCCATGCATAAAGACGTCCATACACCTTTCAACTCAGAATGAATGAGGATCAGTTTTACATAACCTTTCCGAGCAATAGCAATACACAGTTCTTTCCAGACAATAAGATATCAGAGTTTAGAACTCCTTTGCAAACTCTATTAACATTAGATGCCGAATGGGGCCACTCGAGGGTGCTATATCCGAGGAGAGGGCTTACTATTGCAGAGGAAAGTTGTGTGCAAATATATGCATTTACTAAGAACAGGATAAAGAAGAAGAAGAAGAAGAAGAAAAAGAAGAAGAAAGGTAGCGATGTGTAAGAAGAAATTAGCAAGGATGATGTTAGCACATTAGAAATAGAAAAGAAAAAGACAACAACTTTTCTGTTAGTTTTAAAAGATGGTTTTGGTAATCCACGTCAGGGGAAAATGGGCACGAAATGACAGGGAAAAGATGTGCAAAATTAGTGAACAAATAATGTCGGTAATAAACGTACACGTAGAAGTGAATATTAGTATATGCAAACAGAAGCTCCACTTATCAGTGTGCCGAAAGGGTACTATGCTGTGAAAAATATGGTAGACTATCTAAATGGATAGATAAAGAGCAAGACAAGATTTAGACACAGACAATTTTTTTTTAATTTGTACTTGCATCACACAAATCTCGTTTCTCTCACAGTTAAAGATAATTATGCTATATGATTAGGTGGAGAAGTAACAAATTTAATCGGATTCTAAGGAGGAAAAATACATATCGACCTATAGACTTTAAAGAATCATTTCGTTCAAATTGTGAAGGTGGTCCTACGACCGCGTATATATACTGTGATGTAGTCTCACACAGCATGGTCGGCGATACTTCCGCACCGCTACTCAGAGTGATACCCATTTCTAGTACAGATGGAGGGAAAGATATATGTCAGTGGATGTTTCCTGATATTCAATACCACTCTGTGTCAAAGAACTATATCGATAATAGTGGAATACGTATAATGGATAGAACTGGCGCCAATGTACCATTCAAGGATGGAGCATCACCAAGTGTCTGCATTCCAGATGACGACAATGACGATGAGAGGGAGAATGAGTGCTCCAGCACTGGCACATTACTATGTGGGTCAAGCGGTCCATGGACGTATTCCAGTTTTTGTAGGTATGCGTTACCAATCAAGACATGGACTCGGTAATATCGTAGGTGGACTATTATGTTCAGCAATAACTATTGCAAAAAATGTGGCTAAATCTGTAGGTAAACAAGCTCTTAGTGCTGGAATCGGACTAGCTGAGGACGTAATGACTGGAAAAAATGTTAAAACAGCATTAAAATCATGGGCTCGTGGTGTTGCCAGGTCTTTGATACCAGAAGTTGTAACGGCAGTGTGTGGTGGTTTAAGACCACCTCAACCTAAACGTAAAAAGAGAAATAATACAGGTAATGCTCAGTCAATGCATGTGATACCGAAGAGGAAGGGTCGCAATAGACGGCAGAGGAAACAAGCTGATAACTTTAACAAAAAAAACCCATAAAACATGGAACTTTATCAGACATGTGAGTGCTCGAAGAGTGAATTACACATTTTTCAGATGCATCCCATAGTGACGACATTGGAGTCTGCAAAATAGGAACAGTTTCAGCCTGTATTGAGTTTATCAGATAGTGAACCAATCAAGTTGTACATCAGTGAGTCTGCTGATAGATAATTAGAACCTATGCAAACTTATCTTCCGATTAAATTTAAGCTATTACAGCTAGATAGAAATGGTGATGAGAAGACACTCGAGGCGAATGACCTGACAGCGCCTGCTAATAATTGTATACAATGTTTTTGCAAGTGGATGTATTTTTGAATGGAAAGCGTATCAGTGACTCGAACGAAAATCATGCTTACCGCTCGTACTTTGAGACGTTACTAAATTATGGCAGCAATGCCTCATCCTCGCATCTACAACTTGCCAGATTGAAAATAGATGATGCTGGAGAATTTGATATCGCCGATACTAACTTAGGATTTCAAGCACGTAGAAAAATGATGGCTCAGAGTAAAACAGTGTAATTAATAGGCTGCATACACAGCGATGTATCTGCAGGCCCGATTCCTGCTCGGTTCCATTGATTTGAGAGTGCGCCTACAGAGGAGTAAAGATGTGTTCACCATTATGGCCGCAGAAGGAGTGAGGCCTAAATTGAAAATATTGTTGCTAACTTATTTGTGCGCAATGTTATTCCATCAGCAGATCTGCTAGTGGCACATGCTGTTACTCTGAGACAGGCAAGCGCGAGATATCATATTCGCAGGGTAGTGTATAAGGCTTTCACATCACCTAGCAGTGTTATGAGCATCGATAGAGATAATATATTTATTGGTCAGCTTCCTACTAGAGTATTATTCGCATTTGTACCTAATGATGTGTATAATGGTGTGGTACATAAAAATCTGTTCAAGTTTGATAACAATAATACTACCTACGCTACATGTTATATAAATGGAGAAGAGGTTATTACAACATCACCAATACGCCATTCATTTAGTGACGACATTTACTCAGATGCTTATTTCTCACTATTCAGTGGTACTGGGGCATTATTAAAACACTGAGGCTACCTGATAAATAAGTCACAGTTCAGACATGGCACCACATTGTTTGCATGAGATTTTATACCAGATCTAGCTGATTCAGAGCATCGCTACCCTACATGCACTGGTTCGTTAAGAGTGGTCTTCCAATTTGCTCAAGCACTTGGCGCTACAACAAATGTAATTTGCCATGCTGAATTTGATAATACAATAAAATTTGGCTGAGACAAATATGTTGAATACATTTGAAAAAAAGGATCTATTATTCAGTGACAATAAAACACGTGAACACTTTCTCAGTGTTTTTCCAATTGACAATGTACCCACACATATTATATATTGCCCAGCTTCATTAGTAATAAACATGCATCCCAGTAATAAATCCGGACAACATTGGGTGGCAGTTTATTACACAAAAAATGGAAATGCTGAATACATTGATCCTTATGGAAGACACCCTTCTGATGGAAGAATGATATCAAATGTACAAAATGGACGCCATACGTGTGTTTATAATTTCGAGAAGGAATGTGTTCAACCAGCCATCACGACAACTAGCGGATATTATTGTGCATATTTCTTATACCATCATTCAAGAGGTGTACAAATGAAACACATATTATGGGCGCTAAGAAACAGAGACAAAAATTACTCTATAGTGAAATGTTTGACGTGCAGGATTATGAATAAACAGAGAGAAAAATACCAAGTTTAATGGATAAATATTTATGTACTCTGTTTTCTTTTATAATTATTGTGAATAAATGTCACTAATACTTATCATAAAAAATGCATGTGTCAATAAAAATACATTTATTTTGTGAAAATATGTTATTATTTCTTCGTGTTCCCCCTCAACTACCATCCCCAATTATGATCATTTTGATACACCATGATGGATGAACACCAATGCTAACACGATAATGGTTAACCATCAATGGTGCACTAGGAGCGTGAGGCGTCCCACGACGATCCACAGATCCAAAATTAACCTTATTCCCATCGTGACAATGACAAAAATGTGGATATATTTCAATACAGAGAAACCATTTGGCACGATCCGTAATTGAACCCTGCATATCAATACTAGCTTTCTATAAAAAATGTCATTCAAACGTGGCACTATGTGTACATGCAATTGTCGGCATAGTTATGTTTTGAAATCCGATGATGTTAATTTTAAGCGGTGGAAAAAGCACGTGACCGAAATAAGGGCATGTTCAGATTGAAAAGATAGTTTTACTGCCTGCTCATATTTTAGCTATAAAAGCGAAATGTGTGCCACTAGTAATGCATACATCTTTTTAAATTTGACAAAACGAAAAATGAATTCTCAATTATGCGATCGCTGGAGAATGATCGGTTCTACACCGATTAAGTGCGGTTGCATAGAGTGGAATAAGAATAATGAAGTAGTGGTACATCAATGATTTACAATGTCATTGCACGAAATCCGGAACCGCTGGAAAGATTATCTAGAGGAACCGAATGACCATAACTACAACAAATGTGTGCATGCAAAGTACCAACTTCGTTATGATTGTTGCACATGTATGTGGTGTAAAGAAAAAGATACTTCCATTTGCGTAATTGAGATGAAAGACATTTTCGTAAAAGCGAATATATATAATAAAAAATAGGCCTTTTTATTAAGGGGCCACCAAAAAATCAAAGTTATGTTACATACATACACCCACACGCATTTATGCAGGTGTATAAAAGACGTACACACGCATGCATGCCCGGCATACATGCGAACCAGACAGGGAATACATACACAGGTAAGAGGACAAGGGACACGTGCCTGACATCACGCATATAGCGCCATGCGCATGTCGTCACGCACACGAGGGAATGCATTGTACGTGTGAGGGTGCATATTGGTGTGTCAAGTGCGGGCGTGTGTGTGGGGCCTATATGTGATAGAACGTAGGACATCCTTAAGATGTGGATGATGGATCAGAACCAGATTCCATCAATACAGGCACATTCAACCTCATATTCCACATGAGGCGAGTGACACCTTTCGTCGTGGTCATGTGTGCTACCTTAATATACCAACGCCATTATTAGTTCACACGGTAGCAGGCATAGACAAAATCTAACATCAGCTGCCATTAAAGTGAATGAAGCGGCCGTGTGTTAATATGAGCAATGCACTAACACCTCATAAATATGCAAAAGCTCTAATGCACCAAAACGTGATATTCTAATAATTTACCCACAGGAATTAGTACACATGTCCACTCGGTTACGGACTAGGAAACAATACAATAATGGGAACAATAATGCGATTTTGTTATTTATTAAAAAAACAGTCCAGAGAAGTACGCATTCACAACTACAAAGTAAAATCTCCTCGTGAGTAACCTAGGTGACAATTTAGTAGTAATTTTGAATATTTCAAAAAACCCCGCATGGAATGAGATGGGAGGTACTAACATGTTCTTTCATTATTAACACATGGTATGTTTGTATCTCGATTAAAGATTGATCTCACGGCTCTTGCCGATGAATGGATACATCAAAACCATACATGACAAATAATCTTTTTATCATACAGAGTGATACGCTTAACAAACAATTCCATAAACAGGTGATGCGCTCAAATACTGACAAAAGTGAGAAATACTGACAAAATTTTAAACACAATAAATCTAAAACGTTACAAAAGGTATTTAAAAACAATTTGCAAGTAAGATCGGTTAAGCCACCAGTCAAATCGTTTTTCAAGTTATTCAGCATGTACATAGTTTACTAATAAGGTTTAGTGGCTTAAAAGCATCATGACAACGAAATTTCGCACCAGACAAAGTAATTGGATTGTGTTACAGGTACATATTTAGGAAACGATTTGATCGTATGGTACAATTTTCTGTAGATATTTACTGGTAGATAGTGAGGTCAAAAAACATAATAAACATTTTCTAAATTCCGTACATCGTGCATGCCTTCAGACCATCTAGCAACTTCTACTGAGCAAGAATGCTATCCTCATTAGCCTGCTACTCCTCACCCTCGTCATAGACCTCCATTATCAGACCACCTCTTAAACCCTATTTTACCTCCTAGTATCAGACCACCTCTTAAACGCTATGATTTTTACCTTACTTACGACAGTACCATGGAGGGGGGGGGGGCGGGGGGGGGGGGGGAGGAGGGGGTGTGCGCCGCTAAGTTAAAACATAAAATACCCAACTTTTAGGGGTTACAATTTTCAGCAAGAAAGTGGACGTCCAAAGGGGTTTTACCATGCTTCCGATATATACTAAATATAGATTCTCAAGTGTGTGTGGATGGTCGTCATTGTTCTCAAACCTCTCTACTGTGTGCGGCTGGTTGCCATTGTTCTCAGAAACCAGTGCGGACGATCGCCATTGTTCTTCCATTGTGTGCGGACGATCGCCATTGTTCTCCAAGAATTATTTTGTTCTAGAACAATAGCATCTAGCCGCACCCATTATTAATTATGACATCATATGATTGAGTGAGGAAATGGATTCATGAATTGGGTCAGATGTCAAAGGTTACATGAGATTCATTTTGAAATGCAAACAAATTATTAATATACAACGAGCCACTATATCGAGGATGGGCTCATATGTACGTGCGTGCGTGCGTGCGTGCGTGCGTGCGTGCGTGCGTGCGTGCGTGCGTGCGTGCGTGCGTGCGTGCGTTCTCCTTTCATATCAGGTAACTTCAAATATGATGAATTAGTCTCGTACTAACTAAAAGATTGGTTAATGATTCATTTATTAATTAATTTATTTATTTTATTGTTGTTGTTGTTGTTGTTGTTGTTGTTGTTGTTGTTGTTGTTGTTATTATTATTATTCATACATCACTCTAGTGTCTGATTGAACTAGTGATGGAATCTCTTTTAGTGACTGTGATGTACATTTGACGTGCAATCCCGTGCATACACAGTCATCGGGACACACGCTCTCTGCAAACAGATAAGAAAATCAATGTACTGTTAGTTCTGATGCTGCTGCAGTAACTACTACTACTACTACTACTACTACTACTACTACTACTACTACTACTACTACTACTACTTCTACTACTACTACTACTACTACTACTGCTGCTGCTGCTGCTGTTACTGCTGCTGCTGCTACTACTACTACTACTACTACTACTACTACTACTACTACTACTACTACTACTACTACTACTACTACTTTGTTGTTGAAAATCCGACGCTGATGCAGTCGGACAAACTACACAGAGGAATTCCTTTAAAAAGGCTTGCAAACCCCCAGAAAAAAAAATTGTGAACCAGTACGCTTGATTAATAGTACACCAAAGCAACATATAAATAACATATCTAACTAACGAACACTAATACAATCTAAAAATACTTGCCGCTTAAATGGTATAGATACAAAACAATAAGCTGACAAAGATCCAATAGCAAAACAAAACTTAACAAAGGCATTAATATTCAATCCAGGTGTGGCAGTAGGCCCATGTGGCGAGTGAAACTGTCCAACAATTGAAAAGTGACTCGTCAATCAATGACAAAGAAGTCAATCAATGACGCCAGTGGGCTGATTCTTTAAAGATCAGTGGGCGTAGAAGCATTTGGGTAGGTATAACACATATAGTCGGCAGGAAAATTACAGAACAGAGATGGCGTTCTTGTTTACATTTTCGATTTACTTTATTGTAAAGTTTTGTAAATTACCCGGGAACAAATAACCCTATAAAACCTATACACATAACACTATCAAAATGCAGACTAAAATGAATTACAAGACACAGATTAATTAAAAGATACAGATAAAACAGTTGTAGTAATTGAATGATTTACACTAGTGCAGGCACATTTTTTTTTACAGTTCCCAACAGTATTGAAACTATGTTTGTTTTGCACCATATGTCTTTGAATACCTTTTCTTTACCGTGCTGTTTTAATTAAAAAATATTCACAAGGAGTAGCAATGACCGAAATATTGCCTTCATTGCTCTATTGTGATTGTCCATAGATGAATTTTTCATCTGCACACACCGATATGGCCCAAACACCTATGGTTAGCATTGTTATTAAAATAGTCTTATCAGACTGTGCGATATTTTCACAGCTTTATCCAAATTAGCTTCAAATTGTGCCAAGATTTGGCTGATATACTCCCAAAATTGTGGCGATATTGGACATTCTGCAAATAAATGCTCAATTCTTTCCTCGTCTGTTTGGCATAAGTAACACCTATCAGAAGTCGTTATATTGCATTTGTATGTCAAGTGTCCCACCCATAGCCGTCGATGTAGTAATCGCCACAATAAATTACGAGCCATATTTGGTATGTGTGGAAACTAAGATTTTCCATACATTTTTCCAACTGGATGGTTTATAGCTTGAGTCATCCCATCTCTTAATTGCTATGGGAGGTGCTACTTGTTTTCGTCTCATAACATGGTACCATTCCTTGGATTTCATTTTATATTTTAACATCCCATCATCAAGAACTAGTGCAGGTTGCGCGTCAAACGATTATGATTTACATTTGACAGACGACAGACACCATTCAATTGGTACAGCATGTTTTATTTTATTTAGCAACCGCTGGACATCTATATGCCTCATATGTATTTTTCTGGCTACTTCTTGCATTGAAATCCATCTACGTGTTTCGGGGTGTATCATATTAGACAAACATTGAATGCCATTTTTTTGCAAAGGACAGTAGATAAAGTACTGCATTGTTATTACATATATTACTATTGCCCCACAATTGCTGTTCTGGTATTTCCTTCCAGCACGTAGGTGGAGGCATATATCTGTCAAAAATTTCTAACTCTTTAACTTGATCTTTAAACATATCTGGTATCATTTGGCTATTCGGAGATGGCTTCTTTGAGGTAAAAAACATATTCCGTCAGAAATGGTTCTACAATTCTCTCCACGAGAGTTCGTGAAACACAGGCCCACGTCGCACCTGATGAATAATATCATTAACAAACTGTAACCTTAAAGAAACACATTTCACTTTAATATCAATTAAATCTAGTCCTCCTTCTAACTTAGCATTATTGAGAACACGATGGGAAACCAAATGACTCTTTTCTTCCCATATGAATGGCAATATCAACTCGTTAACCTCCTTTTCTACATGTTTTGGCATGTGTACAACATATGCTGTGTACCATAGCCCAGATAATATCAAGTTGTTGACAACAAACACTCTACAAAAAATTGAAAGACGACGACGCTTCCAATTTGCTAATATTCTTTTAAGTTTAGATACTCGTTCATCCCAATTTTGTGATGCATTCGGTTTCCTGCTAAAATAGATGCCTAAAATCTTAATGGTATCATTAGACCAATTGATTTCAAGTGGCTGGTCATTCCGCCCTTTCCATGACCCCAAAAATAATCCTTTGGATTTTCTTTTACTGAGTTTCAAACCAGACGCATTTTGGAACCGTTCCAGTACTTGGTTTAAAATTGTAAGATCATTGTTTCAACTAGCAAACACAGTTGTGTCATCAGCATATTGTGACAGCTTAAGTGGTATTTCTATGCCACGAATACATATGCCTTGAAAGTTATTATTTTGCCTCAATGCTATGCCAAGGGATTCCATCACAATAACAAATAATAATGGCGATAGGGAACACCCCTGTCTAACAGCACGTGCTTAGACAATTTATCTGGATAATTGATTGTTCACTAAATAGCTACTCTTGATATCCGTATATAAAATCTGAACCCATTTAATAAAGTGTGTGCCTAACCCAAATGACTGAAAAGAATTAAAAAGAAAATCCCATTCCACATGGTCAAATGCCTTTTCGTTGTCCAAGGCAATCACAGCTGAAGGGATGCTATCCTTCTCAACCAATTGTATAAGGTATCTTAGTAACATGATATGGGTTAAAATTGTCCTCCTAGGTACAGCACATGTCGGCTATGTTCCAATAATTCCTCCTAAAACTCTACCAAGTTTCAATGCTAGTGCTCTGGATATTATTGTGTAGTCTACACATAGTAGATAAATTGGTGTGTAATTCTGAATTAGACGTCTATCATCTGGTTTATATATTAGCCTTACGTATGCCCTAGCCATAGTTGGTGTTAAATGGCCTTTCTCAAAAGTTTCAGTGGTTAACTCTTCCATAATTGGACCAACAATGTGCCAAAACGTTTGGTAAAATTCAAGAGGAATGCCATCACACCCAGGTGATATTTCTAGTTTCATACTTTTAAGGGATTTAGTTAAATCCTCTAGTGTTATGGGTGATCACAGAATTGACTGCCTGTGTCTGACACATTTGTGTCTATATTTGGTAGTAAATCCAATTTTGCATCTTCATCAATTCCCTCTGACTTGTACAATGACCATCCGGCATGGTTAATGAGCACATCACCGTATCTATTGCTCGTGCTTTTTCTAATGTGCAAAATATTGGGTGAGATTTTCCCCTTCTGCATTCATCTGGGCTCTTGCCCTAATGTTTGCTCCCTCAAACTCACATTGTTCTATATCTCTTTTGTTACTTTTAATCTTTTACCAGTAATTCATAATAATTATCTTCACCATTATTTACTTTAGCATTAATTGTCATCAGTGATCGATGAAGTGTTTTCTTGCATTTGCGTATTTCCCATGCTTTCTAATGGCACACTGTCAGGAAACATACTTTAACTCCAGTTTTACATCCTCCCACCATTGCAATGCACTCTTATATGATGCTTTCCTATTAATCCAATGCTTCCAACAACTCTCTATATTATTCTTATAAAATTCCTCTCCCTACAGGATTGGGCTTAATTTCCAAAAGCCAACCCTTTTGTTACCCAGTCAGCATTGTCAATGGCTACATAAACCATGTTGTGATCTGAGAATGCGACTGGCTTAATATTAACATATCTCCACTACCCTGTCAAAAAACTATTCACAAAAATTCTGTCGATCCTTGAACCAACTTTACAATCTGCCGAAAAAAACATGTAAGATCTTAACCGTAAGGTTTTGATATTCTATAGGTGTCAACTAAATTTTCATTATCGCATATTTGTTTTAAGAATCTATGTAATGTATCAGTATAAGTTGAAGTTGCATTCCTGTCATTTTCTTTATCTACGACACAATAAAAATCACCACCCATTACTAAGTTCTCAGTGATGTTAGCTAGTGCTATTGTAGACATCACATTAAAAAATTACAACGTAGTCGATGAGATGCAGGTGCATATATACACAGCAACGTGAAACATGTTTGTTGTATATCTATTGTGACTCTCACCCAGCGACCATTTGCATCTGATACTGAAGAGATTATATTTACATAGGCTGAACAACGAGGGAGTATAAGAATTGCTACTCCAGCACTATTATCTTGAGATAACGAATAGAATATTCTGGATCCAGAAATCTTTTCTAAATCATCGTATAATTCTGACTTCTGGACTTTTGTTTCCTGTATCAAAGCAATGACAATCTGCTCATTTTTAGAGTCTCTAGTAAGTGGCGTTGCTTTATGTCACCATTTAAGCCTCTACAATTGAGTGTACAAATTAGCATAAAAAGTAATAAAATGATGTGTACCACCGCCATTATTAAGCTAACTAGATTTATTTTTTTGCGACCCTCTCTTAGACCATTTACCTGTTTTACTCTCAGACACTGTACTACTTTGTTCAACTTTATCCAAATGCTTATATTTTAATGTATCTGAATCATGATGCAGATGCCTATATTTAACCCCTTTTGCTGTCACATATGGAACTAACACCTCTCCTGCCCTCAACAGTACATGCCCATTTCATCGGGTGATTTAGAACTCTGTGTTTGAATGGATATATCAGATTCAGCCACTGACATATTATCGTCTTTATATCACTTTCCTTTATTTCTGATTCAGAACTGTCTCCATCTTTCTGTCGCTTTGTTCGACTTAATAGATCCGAGACACCAATTACTTTCTCTATATTATTTAAATCGTCTAGATTGAGTGTACTCAGTGGAAAATCAGAGTTAGTTTCAGTATCTTGCGACCTGAATTTGACTTGTCCTAAATTAAAACTTTCTTCCAGAAGGTATTGATCATCATCTTCAACTTGTGTGAAATTAACCTCAGACATCAGACTTGGATTGACCTGTTACTGGAGTAAGACTTAGCCCCTAACCCGTAA